>CAUYON010117007.1:0-14305 GCA_963573935.1 Arctocebus calabarensis
TGTTACAGATAGCCTTCATGGCATTTTCTTGATCACTATATAAAGACATTGATACTCTACATTTAATAAGTTTCCCCAGTACCCTGCTAAGATGCACCGTAGGTGTGATCCCAGAACTATATTTTTTGTAGTGGTTGAATAAGTCCAGTTTTAGGTTGAGATTTCGATCCTAAGTTAGAGTGCTACAAGGTGAAGAACGGAAAGGAGAATGACTTATGAGTAGGAACAGAGAAAGAAAGCAATAAAGGATATCATGAGGACACAGTGGGACGGAACATGGGATGACTGTGACTCAAGTATGCATGGTGGGTGCAGAATATGTATACAGAAGTGCCATTTAGTTTTTTAGTCTGAGTATAGTTGTTCTACATGTAATTCCATAGTTGTTAGAAAATTTGATTTATTTTTTGTTTCCAAAGAATCTTTATTTTATACATGTAGGTTAGGTTCAAGTACATAGCCTGAAAGCTAGAGGGTATAGATTGCATGATACATGTGCTTTAAGAGGTAATGTTTATGTTACCTGTCACTGCATAAGAAGCCACTCTAAAACTTAGTAACCTAAAACAATAACCATTTTTTATTTTTTACAATTGTGTTGGTTAACTGAACTCACTTGAGTAGTTCCTCTATTCCCACAATATAATTGGATCTACAGTCAGCTAGGGGCTCAACTGTGCTGGATCTTCCAAGTTGCTTCACTGTGTGATGGAGGACTAGCACTTGATGCTGGCTGTCCAATGTCAGCAAGTGGGTCTGGCTGTCTGGTCAAACAGAAAGAATGCTTCTCCTCAAAGGAACTTTCCATGTAGCTCTGACATCTTACATCATGGCATTAGGTTACCAAGAGCAATGTAGCAGAAGCTTCTATGCCTTCTTCAGCCTGAAACAGAGAATCGCTTCTATCACACTGCACTGGTTAAATCAAGTTGAGAACTCAGTCCAAGTGGGGGAAACTCTAAAGGAGGTAAGGCATAATTCATATGAGTACAGCAATAAGCCCTAGGTCAAAAGGTAAGCATGAGTCCCTGGGGTTTTCCAGGTATAAGATCATATCATCTGCAAAGAGCTAAAGTTTGATCTCCTCTGACCCTATTTGTATACCCTTAATCAGCTTCTCTTGCCTGATTATGACGGCTAAGACTTCCATTACAATGTTAAAAAGCAGTGGAGACAATAGGTAACCTTGCCTGGTTCCTTATATGAGTGGAAATGTTTTCAATTTTACTCTATTCAATATGATATTGGCTGTGGGTTTGCTGTAGATGGCCTCTATCAGTTTAAGAAAAGTCCCTTCTATTACCTATTTTCTTAAGTAGCATCTCAGGATACAAAATCAATATCCACAAATCATTAGCTTTTATATATACAAATAATAGTCAAGCCAAAAAAAAAAAACAGTCAAGGACTCTATTCCCTATACAGTTGTGCCAAAGAAGATGAAATATTTGGGAAATTTTAATAAAGGATGTGAAAGATCTCAATAAAGAGAATTATGAACCTCTGAGAAAAGAAATAGCTGAAGATGTTAAAAAGTGGAAAAACATACCATGCTCATGGCTAGGAAGAATCAACATTGTTAAAATGTCCATAGTACCCAAAGCAATTTACAAATTTAATGCAATTCCTATCAAAGCACCACCATCATACTTTAAAGATCTGGAAAAAAAATAGTACTTCTTTTTATATGGAACCAGAAAAAACTCACGTAGCCAAGACATTACTCAGAAATAAAAACTACTCAGGAGGAATCACGCTATCAGACTTCAAACTATAATATAAATCTATAGTGATCAAAACAGCATGGTATTGGCACAAAAATAGAGAGTAGATGTGTGGAACAGAATTGAGAACTAAGAGATGGACCTAGACACTTATCATCATTTGATTTTTGATAAGCCCATCAAAAATATAAATTGGGAGAAAGATTTCCTATTTAATAAATGGTGCTGGGAGAATTGACTGGAAACTTGTAGAAGACTTAAACTGGACCCACACCTTTCACCATTAACAAAAATTGACTCTCACTTGGATAAAAGATTTAAACTTAAGAAACGAAACTATAAAGATTCTTGGAGAGAGTGTAAGAGAAACACTGGAAGAAATTGACCTGGGAGAATACGTTTTGAGGAGGACCCCCTATGCAATTGAAGCAACACCAAAAATACATTACTAGGATCTGATCAAACTAAAAATTTCTGCATAGCCAAGAACACAGTAAGTAAAGAAAGGCTACAGACCTTAAAATGGGAGAGGATATTTGTGGGTTATGATTCTGACAAAGGTTTGATAATCAGAATCCAGAGAAAACTCAAACTTATTAATAAGAAAAGAACAAGTAATCCTATTTCATTGCGGGTAAGGCACTTGAACAGAAGCTTCTCTGAAGAAGATAGGCACGTGGCCTACAGACACGTGAAAAAATGCTCAACATCTTTAATCATCAGAGAAATGCAAATCAAAACCACCTTGAGTTATCATCTAACTTGTGTAAGAGTGGCTCACATAACAAAATCCCAAAACTACAGATAAAGAAAAGAGAACACTTATGCACTGCTGGTGGGAGTACAAGCTAACATATCCCTTTTGGAAAGACGTATGGAGAATATTCAGGGATCTAAAAGTAGACCTGCCATTTGATCCTGCAATTCCTCTACTAGGTATATATCTGAAAGACAAAAAAAATCACTTTATAACAAAGATATTTGCACCAGATTGTTCATTGCAGCTCAATTCATAAGAGCCAAGTGATGGAAGAAGCCGAAGTACCAATCGACCCATGAACGGATTAATAAATTGTGGTATATGAATGCTATGTAATATTATGCAACCTTAAAAAAAGAAGAAGACTTTATCTCTTTTATGTTGACATGGATGGAGCTGGAGCATATCCTGCTTAGTAAAATATCTCAAGAATGGAAAAAAAATATCCAGTGTATTTAGTACTATTATGAAACCAATTTACAATCACTCACACTTTCATATGAAGAATAAATCACAACTATGGTCCAAGAGGAAGGAGAGAGAAGGAGGGTAGCAGGGAAGGGAGAAATTAGATCAAGGGAGGATGAATGGTGGGATCACCCTATGGGGCATAATGCAAGGGTATATGTCTGATATATCAGAATAGAGCATAAATGTCCTGACACAATAATTAAGTAAAGAAGATGAGATATATATTAAACAATATGATGTAAACGCTCCTAATTCTATATGAAATCAGCACATTGTACCCCAGAAATGCATTAATGTATATATGATCTATGTGTTTGTGATTTCATAATAAAAAACTTATTCATTAAAAAAATAGGTAAGCATGAGCATGAATATAGTCACATGAATTTAGGTAAAATTGCAGAAGAGCCACACATGATAATATCTCCATAAGAGAATTCTGTGAACAACCCACACTGACAGCCAGAAAATACTTTTCTTCCACTTAATGGCACATAAGCTAAAAGCATAATTTTCTTCCCTAAACAGCTCTCCCTGGTGTATACTTGACTTGCCTTGGTGACCAATAAATGATGTGAAAGACGAAAGAAGTTCTTAGGTATATTATTTCCTTGAGAAATTATTTCTGATTAGTAAGGGCTAGGCATCTAATATTGGAATCTGGGATTCTTTGGATTTACATATGTTCTTCGATATACAAGATGGAAATGATATTTTAAAATAACTGGAGATTTTTATGCTGAATGGTAACCAGATGAGGAAAGGATGAAATTAGTAGGAAGAAAGAACTGAGCTTAATTTCACAGAATATTCTCTAAAAATGGAATTGTTTTCTACTGTAATGTGTGATTGTTAGTGGTAGTAAGCCTATCATCATGGAAAGTATTTAAGTATCATTAAGAGAGTAACAGTTTTACGAAAAATATTTTCAAATCAATTTGTTTTCTAAGTTGAGTTAGCAGTGGTTTGGATAGCCTGAGCTTATATATAAAATCTTTGAGGGGATTTTAAATAGAAGCGAAAGAAAAATAACATTCTTTTTAATATTTTTGTTTAGAATTTTAAAATGGATGAGAAGTCCCAATGGCATATAACAAATATTTAGTGCCTGTGTGATAAAAATAGGAAAGACTGGAAAAACTGGAGAATAAATTATCATTAACAACAAAAAGAAAACTCTGGATGTGTTTTGACTCTGTACATATATGTTCTTCCAAATAAGGTTATTATCTACACAAGAAAAGCATAAGTTAATCAAATAATCCACATTACAGTCAAAACAGCTTGATATTTTGGCTGCAAGAAACCAAATAACCAGGATGAGTGAACTGTCACCTAAATTTCCGTAATCAATTGGCAAATATTTTCTTTCTTCACCTTTTCTCTAAAGAGAGCTCCTGACAAAACTGGGGAGATGCTAGGGCTGTTCCTTCTCAGGTAAAGGACAGGAACTGGAGAAGTCACTGTTTAATAGGCTGCTTGCAGGCAATAAGCCCACTAGACTGCACGTCACATTCCATAGCACTCCAGGGTAAGGGAAATCCTCTCTCTCCATGGACAAAGTGTATTTAACCAAAGTAGCTTCTATATGCATATAGTGACCCAGTCCCACAGATTCATTTCTCTGTGGAGCTGGAAACATCAGGTTAAACCCCTTCCTGTAATAGTTCTTCCTGCATTTGGAGATAGAAGCTGTGTCTGTATGCATAATTTGGTTTAGAAAAAAATATATAGTTGAGTTATGAAATACATTTAGCAACAGACTACTATTTTTTTTAAACAATGACAAATTTGTGTTTCCTTTTCTTTCTTTTTTTTTCTTTTTTGCAAAACTCAACTTTTGGGAAAGGAATTTTTGTTCTTATAATATGGCTTGTTGCTTAAATGACATCCTCTGAGTGTCTATTTAAAATTATTCAATAATGTTAATTTGTCGTCTCTGAGTCAAAACTTTTCTATTCAGAAATTTATAAAACATGTAAAAGCAGACCTTACCATCTCTCTGTAAAACACAGTTCTAGGGGTCTATTTTGAAACATTAACCAGGGTTGTTTTACTGCATAAATGATGAGCTCAGGGCTTGGAACACTAGGGTGTCAGAATTTATGGCCGTTCATTGTAGCTATCTATTCCCTCTTAGGGGTGCTTTATCATCATAAATAGGTTGGCAACTCAGTGTTGGCTTAGTGCTGTCCATGCCCTGGGAGAGAAAAGCAGATACTCAAGGAACTTCATGTGAACTAACAGTATGCTATGTGCTTGGGTACAACCACCATATTTATATGTCACAAACAAGGAAACTGAAAAGAGACGTGAGAACATCACTGATTTGTTCAAGCTTAGATAAGCATTAAGGAAGATCATCTTTCTTGAACTTTTTGACTCTTAGGTAGTTTGTCCCAAGACTGAGACAAACTCACTCTTCACAATGATATTTTTTTTCTGTAATGCCTAATGTAACTATTTAGGGATATAACATTTCATTTTCTAATCCTCATCCTTCCAATTTACCCTCTATTCTTACCTTATAATTTTGTGTCAAATTTCATAGAGAAATTAGAGATGTGTTCTCCGGAATTTTGTCAACTGTCAAAGACCAAAGCTCTTATCTAGGTACAATTTGAGTGAAATTCATTGACTGCTTCAAAGGGTGAGTGATGATTCCTTTAGTCTTTGGCCTAATTTAAATATTGCCTTACTTTTCTGCTCCCCTTTAAATAAAGATTTTCAGCTTTTTTTTTTTAATCATTGTACTGAATTTCTTGCTTTTTATCTTATCTTGAATCTATTTCCCATTGAGTTCAATCTTTTACTTCATTCAGAGTCACCTAGTCAATGTCAATAATGCATTCTATTTTACCAAAACTAAGTACCATAGTTTGGTCTATTTAAAATTTATCATCCTTTACACAGTTAATCACATCTTTATTCTTGAAACATTTTATTTTCCTTATCTTTGGTGATACCATAATCTCTGGGCATTTTCTTACTCCACTAGCAACCAGTACTAACTCCTAATTGCTGGGTCCTCCCTTATTGCCTGACTTCTGAATATTTCATGCTTCAGGATGAATTCCAGGTCCAATTCACTTTAAAAAAATATATATATATTTTGGAGTAATACACAAGGTTAGTTTTTTTTAATTTTTTTAAATACTCTCCAGTGGTATTATAAAACATAACTAAAAATAGAATTTCCCCTTTCGTGCCTTTCCAACTCCCACTCTAGATTCCCAGAGGAATCTAGTTTCAACTCTTAGTAGCTTCTTCTAGTTATTTGCTCAATAGTTCTTAACATTCACCTTAAAATTTTTAAGTTTACCAATTTTATATATTAAAGTATGTATTTTTTTTCTCCATGGAAGATAAGTGTTTTACTTTTTTACTAGATGTTCCATCTGTTCACCCTATGAATATTCACTATTCATAATTTTGATATATATAAAATTTTTGATAGGCATATTTTTATTATTTAATTCATTATCATTATTAAACATCTTTTACATAATCACAAACACTGTAAATTATAGAGATGAATGAACAAATATTAGAAAACTTTTTTTAAAGTTAATAATCATTACCCTTAACCTAAAAATCTGCTTTGTATTGTTCCTGTGAAATTTATCTGCAACCTCATTTAGGCAAGACCAGGGTGGAACTGCTGAAAAGTGGAAGATTTTTCTTATTAGGTGCTGGGTTCTCCCCAGAACCACTGGAATTTATGAGCTTGGTCCTGAGAGATGACTACTTTTCAGAAGAGTACAGATACTGGTGTGGATGGAATCTAAGAGAACATGATTGTTCATTTCCAATATCATCCCGATTACTCCCTAAATGTAACTTTTCCTGTTTCCAGATTTTCTTAGGGAAAATTCTCTCTCAATGATTGGAAATGCCAAGGAAATCGTTGTGAGGAACAATAAATTCACAGAGTGGAAATACTTCCTTGTGGTATATTTTTCCTTATGAGTCTTCCCTTTCATTCTTTAATACATGATGAAAAGCAAAAAAGGCAACCCTTTCTGGAGCCCTTTAGGGCCATCTAGAGCAATCGGCTAACTATTCTTCATCAGCTGCCCTGCATTGGGTCACATACTTCAAAGAGCAAAGAAGATGCATAAAAACTATATTTGCCCTCAATCATTTTACTATTTTCTGGAAAGCTAAAATTACTAATTTAGATAATTAATTTTTGTGGCATCATTTGAAAAGTGTATACATTACAGAAATGAGCTAACAATATTTGGAGAAAGGAAAGGTATCCTTCATTTCATAAGGACAGAAACAAGCATCATTCTAATTCTTTTGAAGATAAGTGATAAAGTCTGCACAATGGGGAAGCTTAGGGATTGGAAGATTACAGAAAAAAGGCACATTGGGTGCAAGGAGAAGCTGTGGAAACGCGCAGTGAGGATGCTGGCCTAGGTAGAGAGGGTGGGTACGTTGGTTAGGCGTGAGAAATAACTAAATTGTAGAAACTTCCACTTTTTAAACCAGGTTCTGTGTTCCAAGCCCTATGATATATGATATTATCATATACTGTGGCTTTAATTTTAACCTTAAATATATTTCTTAAGAAATAATAATGATATTCAATACTCATCACACATTTAGATTCTCTAGGCCTAGTCCTGAGTAGGCCCTAATTTGTGGTGGGCATGAATGTAGACTCCTAGCCCCAATGATCAACCTAAGCCAGTTGTGTTACTACTCCCTTTTCACTCTTGCCCATAACTGGCTTGATGCAAAAGGATTATGCTAATGGGGACCAATAAGAAAAAGGATAGTTTATTTGGAAGCTTCCAGTAACAATGTGTGTTGCTGTCAGAGAAGAACAATGGAGGCTTGCCTCATTTTCCTACAGCACATTAATGAGAATTCACACTCTCAGGTGACACTAATAGTGGGATAAAAAGGAAAGCCAGTCTAGCATAAGGGTAAGGCCTACACACATTGCAGAGATATAAAAGAGTATAGAGAAAGGGAAGTAACTCTCGTTGGAGCAGGTGTGCACCACACATCTGATTATCTGTCAGACGGCCAATGTTTTTCATGACTTAAGGCCATCAGAGCAAGATACTTGAAATGTGAATCAGCTAAAAGCATTTTAACAAATAATTTAACTCTCATAACAACTCTATGATTTATATATTAACAGAATCTCCCATTTTATAGATCAAAAAAACCAAATCACTAAGGAATTGATAAATTTGCCTCAAGGCAAACATATAATTCGTATTACAGCCAGAATTTTAACCAAGAGCATGTGAATTTAGAGGCCATGTACTTATTCCCTTGCTCTGCTGTCTTGGGAAGTATTCATGTCATTCCCTTCTGGAGATGAGAAACCAGAGGGCCAAGACTAACTGTGAACCATAAACCCTGCTGCTGTGCATGACTCAAAACTCATAATCCTAGGCTGGAGTTCTTGAATCTGTCATATCTCTCTCTCTCTCTCTTTTGCAGTTTCGGAGTTTTGGCTGAGGCCAGGCTTGAACATGCCACCCCCAGCATATGGTGCCAATGCCCTAGTCCTTGAGCCACAGGCACCACCCGATTCTGCTATCTCTTAAAGAGATGATGACTGCTGTGGTAGTATCTATCAGTAATGATGATACTGACTGACATTATGGAGATTTTACAAGGTGCCAGGCATTGGTCTAAGAACTTTTTATAAAGTCTAATCTTCACCCAAGCCCTGAGGTATTTTCTATTTTTATCTCTGTTTATGAAATAAATACATCAACAGAAGCAAAAAATTCATGCCTACTTGGAAGGATATCAGAACAACCATGTCTAGAGCATTGTGGAGATTCAGAATTCTGCAGGCATTATCTTCAATTTTCTTCCAAGCCAATGGAATGAAAAAACACTATCAACATTTTTTAGATGAGGAAACTGAACCACAGAGCTTAGTGACTTATAAAGAATATCACTCCCAAATCTTACAGTCAATTTCAACCTAGTCTGTCTCCAAATCTCTTCCAGCACTGCAGCAAATTTGCATCTTAGAAGCCTGTGTTTTGGGTTTCTAATTTCTTGCCTTGGAGAAAATTGCACCTGATAGCCTCATCCTGGGTAATAAGCACTCTGAGCTGAAAGAAGTATGTCTATTGCAGTTCTGCTGATTCTTTCTTGTCCAAGATCCCTGGAGGTCTAGTTCACAGAGGGAAAGCCCCAGACATGTGCCTCAGTTTTAATCAAATTTGTTGTGTGGTATGATCAGCTTTCCCTGTGGTATTTCAATATTTATTTGTTTGGCCCCAGGTTACTCATAAAATCACAATGGAGCAAAGCAAGATTTCCACAAAGGGAATAAGAGGTTAGCAGAATTTTCCTGCGTTTCCGAAGTTCTGTAGGTTGGGCTGATTTTTATTCAGGCACTTATCTGATCCATGTCAACTCACCTCCATGAGCTGAATCCATGTCATTCTCCAGATGTGCACCAGCAGGTTGGCAGGTGATACTTGATTTAACGAAACTCAATTTCCCAATGAGCATAGTAGCTTAGTGCAGAAAGAGAAATTTGGCAGCAAACCCCATGCTGATACGGTTTCCCATAAAGCCTTCCAGCCTTGTGGGATGTGGGAGATAAACGTCAAAAATTATCTGGTGTGTCTGATAAAACTAGAAAGTGCATCATTGTGATAAAGTTGGAATGGACATCATTCCGTGATTTTAATTATTCTTTGATAGTTTTGGAGGATTTTGCATAAAAGAGAAGATCCTATCTCAAAAAGTAGTATTTTATAATGTTAGTGCTGGAAGGGATCTTAGAAATGATTTAATCTTTCATTCTAGAAACAGATAAAATGAATTTCAGAGAAGTGAAGTGTCTTCTTTGAAGTTACACAGGCTATTTTGACCATATTCAAGTTAAGACTCAAGGTCTAGCCATTGGTCAACTTCCTTTCATCTACGTTATATTGTACTTTCTTTTTTCAGAAATAATTATATGTGCAATCTATGTGCTTATATGTCTGCTCACTACCTAGTATGGGGGGCTTACATATGATGAGTGATAATATAATGTGAATGTTACTATATGAGGAAACAAGGACAGAGAGTGAATAAATAGGGGAATGATAGGGCATGTGCAAGAAAAATGTGGTCAACAACAGTTTTATTTTTTCTTTCTTTTCAGAGAAGTGCATCAATTATCTATAAAGTACTTATGCTGAACTTTGTAAGAGCATGTCGAATATGTAGAAATAATGCCAATAACTATAAGCATTACATGTAAAATCAAACTTTAATATATAGCCTATTTAAATTTTTGAGGCCAATAAGCTGTTTTAGTTATCACATTTGTCTATCAAAATCCATTAGACTCATGCACATGGACTGGTAGAATCCACATTGTTTAAACATTCATACTGCCCAAGGTGACATACTGATTCAAAGCAATGTCCATGAAAAACCAATGTTATATTTCACAGTTCTAGAAAAAATTCTGTGCTTCATTTGGAACCAAAAAGATCTCAAATAGTCAAAGCAATTGTAACCATAAAGGACAAATATGGAGATATCACATTACTAGACTGCAAATTATACTATAATCCTATAGTAACCCAAACAGAATGATATTACTAGTATAAAAGTGGAGACATAGATCAATGGAACAGAATACAGAATGCAGATACAAAACTATCTATCTACAACCAATAGATCTTTGACAACACTGACACCAACATACACTGGGGAAAAGAGTTCCTAGTCAATAAACAGTATTGGGAAAACTGGATAGCCACAGGCAGAAGAATGAAACATAATCCTTATCTCTTTCCATATTCAAAAATAAATTCAAGATTGATAAAAGACTTAGATTTAAGGGATGAATCCATAAACATCCTACAAGAAAATGTAGGAAAAACTTTTCTAAACATCTTCCAAGGCAAAGAATTTATGACTAAGGCTCCAAAGGCAAAAATTCCAACAAGAAAAATAAATACATGGAACTTGATTGATTTTAAAGAATTTTGCACAGCAAAGAAAATAATCAACAAAGTAAACAACCTACACAATGGGAAAAAATATTCATAACTGGTACTTCAATAAAGGACTAATGTCCAGAATCTACAAGGAACTCTATCAAATCTGGAAACAAAATCAAAAAATGGCAAAAGACATTAACCAAAGCTCATATAAATGTCATTGGAAATCAAGAAGTGAGGAGGGATAAAAACTTTCCAGTTGGGTACAATGAACACCCTGAAAGCCCTGACCTAAGCATTATATTAGATATCTATGTAACAAAAGTATTTGTACCTCTTAAACATTTTGAAAATTAAAAAAAAAAAAAGCCCATTAGAGGTCTGTGTTTAAACAGAAAGCTGAAGAGGTATAAAATGGTATAACCTAATAACAAAAAGAATAGTGATTTGAAGTAGCAATGAGCAGCCTGACATGTGGAGATGGTTAAGGATCCCCAAACAGAATCAAATACCCCAAGATATAACTGCCTATCCTGTGAAGTATGTGGAAACAGATATTCCTTTTCACTATAATACATCCTGAGATTATTATACACAAAAATCCATGCTTGTAACATCAAGCGCACATCACCAACAGGTTAACTTTTATGTCTGGGTTATAGTTAAGAAAGTAGGAAAGGAGAAATTTCCTTCTCCCTAACTCCTCAGAAAATAACAATTAAAGGGGTGTCAGGTACCTAGAAAATTCTCTCTTTTTTTTTTTTTTTTAGAGACAAAGTCTCACTTTGTTGCCCTCAGTAGAGTGCTGTGGTGTCACAGCTCACAGCAACCTCCAGCTTGGGCTTAGGCAATTCTCTTGCCTCAGCCTCCCGAGTAGCTGAGACGATAGGCACCTGCCACAAGCCCGGCTATTTTTTTTTTATTATTATTATTGTTGCAGATTCATTGAGGGTACAAGAAACCATGTTACACTGCTTGCATTTGTTGAGTAAAGTCCCTCTTACAATCGTGTTTTGCCCCCAAAAGGTGTGGCACACACCAAGACCCCACCCCCCTCACTCCTTCCCTGTCTCTTCTCTTCCTTTCCCCACCCCTCCCTCATTCTTTCTCTGTCTGCTCTCCCCTTCCCTCACCTCCACCGTGTCAATAATTGTCATTAATTGTCCTCATATCAAACTGGAGTACATGTGATTCATGCTTCTCCATTCTTGTGATGCTTTACTAAGAATAATGGATTCCACATCCATCCAGGTTAATGCAAAGGCTGTAAAGTCTCCATTTGTTTAATGGCTGAATAGTATTCCATAGTGTACATATACCATAGCTTGTTAATCCATTCCTGGGTTGGTGGGCATTTAGGTTTTTTCCACATTTTGGCGATTGTAAATTGAGCTGCAATAAACAGTATAGTACAAGTGTCCTTATGATAAAATAATTTTTTTTCCTTCTGGGTAGATGCCCAGTAATGGGATTGCAGGATCAAATGGGAGGGCTAGCTTGAGTTCTTTGAGAGTTCTCCACACTTTCTTCCAAAAAGGTTGTATCAGTTTGCAGTCCCACCAGCAGTGTAAAAGTGTTCCCTGCTCTCCACATCCATGCCAGCATCTAAAGTTTTGAGAGTTTGTGATGTAGGCCATTCTCACTGGAGTTAGATGGTATCTCAGGGTGGTTTTGATTTGCATTTCTCTAATAATTAGGGATGATGAGCATTTTTTCATATATTTGTTAGCCATTCTTCTGTCTTCTTTAGAGAAGATTCTATTCATGTCTCTTGCCCATTGATGTATGGGACTGTTGGCTTTCTTCATGTGGATTAATTTGAGTTCTCTATAGATCCTGGATATCAAGCCTTTGTCTTTTCAAAACATGCGAATATCCTTTCCCATTGGGTAGGATGTCTATTTGCTTTGGTTGTTGTCTCCTTAGCTGTGCAGAAGCTTCTGAGTTTAATTAAGTCCCATTAGTTTATTTTTGTTGTTGTAATTGCCATGGAAGTCTTCTTCATGAAGTCTTTCCCCAGGCCGATATCTTCCAGTGTTTTTCCTAGGCTTTCTTTCAGGATTTTTATTGTGTCATGCCTTAAATTTAATTCCTTTATCCAACTTGAATCAATTTTTGTGAGTGGAGAAAGGTGAGGGTCCAGTTTCAGTCTTTTATATGTGGATGTCCAATTTTCCCAGCACCATTTATTGAATAGGGAGTCTTTCCCCCAAGGTATGTTCTTGATTGGTTTATCGAAGATTAGGTGGTTGTAAGTTGTTAGTTTCATTTCCTGGTTTCTATTTGATTCCAAATGTCTATGTCTCTATTTTTGTGCCAGTACCATGCAGTCTTGACCACTATGGCTTTATAGTACAGCCTAAAGTCTAGAATGGTGATACCCCCAGCTTTGTTTTTATTACTAAGAACTGCCTTAGCTATGCGGAGTTTTTTCTGGTTCCATATAAAATGCAGAATCATTTTTTCCAAATCTTGAAAGTATGATGTTGGTACCTTAATAGGAGTGGCATTAAATAAGTAGATTGCTTTGGGAAGTATAGACATTTTAACAATGTTGATTCCTCCCAGCCATGAGCATGGTATGTTCTTCCATTTGTTAAGATCCTCTGCTGTTTCCTTTCTCAGGATTTTTATAGAGGTCCTTCACCTCCTTTGTTAGGTATATACCTAGGTATTTCATTTCCTTTGAAACTGTGGTGAAGGGAGTTGTGTCCTTAATTACCCTCTCATCTTGACTGTTATTGCCATATACAAAGGCTACTGACTTGTGGATATGGATTTCATATCCAGAGACATTACTGTATTTTCTGATGACTTCCAGGAGTCTTGTGGTCGAGTCTTTGGGGTTCTCTAAGTACAAGATCATGTCATCAGCAAAGAAGGAGAGTTTGACCTCCTCTGCTCCCATTTGGATACCCTTTATTTCCTTGTCTTGCCTAATTGTAATGGCTAGCACTTCCAGCACTATGTTGAATAGTAATGGTGACAGAGGACAACCTTGTCTGGTTCCAGTTCTAAGAGGGAAAGTTTTCAGTTTTACTCCATTCAGTAAAATATTAGCCGTGGGTTTGTCATAGATAACTTCGATCAGTTTCAGAAATGTGCCACATATGCCTATACTCTTCAGTGTTCTAATTAGAAAAGGAAGCTGGATTTTATTGAATGCTTTTTCTGCATCTATTGAGAGGATCATATGATCTTTGCTTTTGTTTCTGTTAATATGGTGGATAACGTTTATGGACTTGTGTATGTTAAACCAGCCTTGCATCCCTGGGATGAAACCTATTTGATCATGATGTATGACTTTTTTAATGATAAGCTGTAATCTATTGGCTAGGATTTTGTTGAGAATTTTTGCATCTATATTCATGAGTGAAATTGGTCTGAAATTCTCCTTTTTAGTTGGGTCTTTTCCT
>CAUYON010117009.1:0-21770 GCA_963573935.1 Arctocebus calabarensis
CAGCTCACAGCAACCTCCAATTCCTGGGCTCAAGCGAGTCTCCTGCCTCCGCCTCCCAAGTAGCTGGGACTACAGGCGCCCGCCACAACGCCCGGCCATTTTTTGGTTGCAGCCGTCATTGTTGTTTGGTGGGCCCGGGGGCTGGATTCGAACCCTCCAGCTCAGGTGTACGTGGCTGGCGCCTTAGCTCGTTGAGCCACAGGCGCCGAGCCCAGTATCCCTCTCTTAAAGGAACTCAAATATGACCAGGTGCAGTGGCTCACCTGTAATCCTGTAATAGCCTGTAATCCTGTAATAGCCAGCAATCTAGGAAGCTGAGTCAGGAGGATCACTGGAAGCCAGGAGTTCAAGACCAACGTGAGCGAACAAGACCATCTCTACTAAAAATAGAAAAATTAGCTGAGCATGGCAGCACATGTCTGTAGGCCCAAGTACTTGGGAGGCTGAGACAGAAGGGTCACTTATCCCAAGAGTTTGGGGTTGCAGTGGCCTGTGATGAGGCCATTTTATCCCAGCCTGGGCAACAAAGTGAGTCTGTCTCAAAAAAAAAAAAAACAGGAAAAGAAAAGAACGCAAATGTCTTTTGAAAGTGAATATTGCACTTTTCTCTCCTATAGGATATTCCAGACCCTAGCGAGTTGCCCTTGGCAGCAAGCTGGAAGACCTACCCTCTCTTCTTTGGAACAGCCATTTTTTCATTTGAAAGCATTGGTGTGGTAAGCTTTGAACTAGGGTGGCCTTTCCTGGGTGCTGAGAAGAAGCTCTGGGTTTCTTTGTCCTATTGGCCATTGTGTTGAGCCTGTTAGAAAATGTACTTGGGAGAAAGTAACCTCTGGCTTCCCTTGGGTCAGAGGTCACCAGCAAGAGAAAAGTAGTTTACAACAGAGAAGCAGCCAGGAAACAGTTTTATTTTTGTTCCAATACATCTGTTAAACATTCATCCTCCTATCCACATGAGTTTCCTAATCTTTTACAATGATGACCAACAACGTTGGTCAATTTACAATAGACCAATTTACAATTTTGGTCGTATACAATTTAAAGGATTTGATTAAAACAGAGGAGTTTTAAACTGGAAAGTACTATATGTTTACAATAGGTTATTATATTGTATCCACTTCCACACTTGAGGAAGGGTAGTGCTCTTTATATAATTTTTTAAGTATATAAATTTATGCAATGTATATATTTAACTGTTTAATATAAAATACTTCAAATACTTCAAATTTACATATTGTGAACATATGTGAAAAATTCACCTTTTGTGTACATTCCCCTAAGGTTTGAGAAATGCACAGTTATATAGATGCATTCAGGACACAGAACGATTCTTCCTCATGCTACTCCTTTGTAGAGAGCTTCTCCCTCAACTGCTAATCCCTGGCAACCACCTTCTGTTCTCTACCTCTGTCATTTTCTCTTTTCCAGAACGTCATACAAGTGAGATGATACAGTATGCACCCTTTGGATACCTGCTTCTTTCACTTAACCTAATGGACTTTAGAGGCACCTCTGTTGTTGCACAGATCAATAACTTGTCGCTTTCTATTGCAGAGTGTCCACTGTCTGGGCAGGACCACAGTTTATCAACTCATCTGTGGAAGAATATTGGGGTTGTTTCTACTTTGGGAAAATTATTAATAATGCTATTATAAGGGGTGGCACCTGTGCTTCAAAGGAGTAGGGTGCCGGCCCCATATGCCAGAGGCGGCGGGTTCAAACCCAGCCCCTGCCAAAAACTGCAAAAAAAAAAATGCTTTTATAAACACTTGTGTACAGGTTTTTGTATAAATGTTAAGAGCTTATTTCTCTAGGATTGGTGGGTCACATATTCGTGTATCTTTGACTTTGTAAGAAATTGCCAAACAGCTTCCAAAATGCTGTAGCATTTTGCATTCCCACCAGAACACATGGGTGCTCTAGTTGTTCTGCATCTGCCAATACTTTTATGTATCATCAGTATTTATTTCAGCCATTTGAATGGGTGTGTAGTGGTATTTGATTGTGATTTAATTTGCATGTAACTAACGACCGGTGATTTTGAGCATGTTTTATGTGCTTATTTGGCATCTGTATGTACTCTTTGGTGAAATGTCTGTCCAAATATTTTGCAAAATTTTTCTTTCTTTTTTATTAAATCATAGCTGTGTACATTCATGCAATCATGGGGTACAATGTGCTGGTTTCATATACAATCTGAAATATTTTCATCAAACTGGTTAACATAGCCTTCATGGCATTTTCGTAGTTTTTGTGTTAAGACATTTATATTCTGCAATTAGTAAGTTTCACCTGTACCCTTCTAAGATGCACAGTAGGTGTGGTCCCACCAATTACCCTCCCTCCACCCAACCTCCCCGCTCCCCTCCCCTCCCTTGCCCCTTTCCCTGTATTCTTGTGCTATAATTGGATTAGAGCCTTCATATGAAAGCTATAAATTAGTTTCATAGTAGGACTGAGTACATTATTTTGCAAAATTTTTACAAACTAAATCATTGGTTTCTTATTGTTGAGTTTTAAGAGTTATTTACATATTCCCCATGCAAACATCTTATCAGACACGTAACTTCAAATTTTTACTTCAGTCTAGATTGTCCTTTTATTATGATAACAGTGTCTTTTATACAGCAAAAGTTTTTAATCTTTATAAAGTCAAATTTGTCAAATTTTCTTTTATAGATCCTGCTTTTGGTGATCTTTTTAAAAACCCTTTGCCTAATCCAAAGTCATAAAAATATTCTTCTCTATTTTCTTCTAAATGTATTAGAGTTTTAGTTACATATTTAGTTCTATAATCTCAGTTAATTTTTCTTTTTGCAGTTTTTGGCCAGGGCCAGGTTTGAACCCACCACCTTCAGTATACGTGGCTGATGCCCTACTCCTTTGAGCCACAGGTGCCACCCTAATCTGAGTTAATTTGTACTGAAAGTGTTGATAGGTTGAGGTTTATTTTTTTACTACAATGCCCAGTTGTTTGAGCATTTCTTCAACAATGTCATTTGTTGAAAAGACTATCCGTTTTCTATTGAATTGCCTTTGCATCTTTGTAGAAAGTTCATTGGCATATGTATATGGGTCAATTTCTGGACTCCCTATAATGGTTCATTGATCAATGTGTCTATCTTTTCACCAAAACCATGCTATCTTGATAACAAAAGCTTTGTCTTAAAATCATGTAGTATAAATGCTCCAGCTTTCTTTCATGTGACATAGCTTTTCCCTTACTCTTTTTTATTGAGATAAAATTCACATAACATAAAACTCATCGTTTTTTTTATTTTTTTTTTTTATAAATGAACCTTTATTAAATGCCATTTGTTAGACATTGCAATATTTTACATGGAAAACATTGGTAGTTTGTTGTTGTTGTTGTTGGTTTTTTTGCAGTTTTTGGCCGGGGCTGGGATTGAACCTGCCACCTCTGGCATATGGGGCCGGCGCCCTACTCACTAAGCCACAGGCACCACCTGTTTTTTGTTGTTTTTTTTTTTTTGAGACAGAGTCTCAAGCTGTCACCTAGGGCAGTGTGCAATGGATGGCGTGACAGGTCACAGCAACCTCAAACTCCTGGGCTCAAGCAATTCTCTTGCCTCAGCCTTCCAAGTAGCTAGGACTACAGGCACCCACCACAACACCTGGGTATTTTTTTGTTGCAGTTGTCATTGTTGTTTTAGCTGGTCCAGGCTGGGTTCAAACCTGTGAGCCTCGAAACTCACTGTTTTAAAGTACGTAATTCAGTGGCTTTTAGTACATTTACAATATTGTGCAGTTATCAGCACTATTTAATTCCAGAACATTTCTATCACCCCCCAAAAGAGACTCTGTTCCCATTAGCAGAAACTCTAATTCTCCACTGCTCCCAGTTCCTGGCAACCACGAATGTGCTATCTGCCTCTATGGCATGGTCTATTCTGGACCTTTCATGTAAATAGAATCATATAATATGTGCCCTTTGATGTCTAGGTTCTTTCACTTAGCCATGTTTTCAAGGTTTATCCATATTAGTATCAGTACTTAATACCTTTCCATGACTTAATAATATTCCATTGGATGGATATACAACATTTTGTTTATTCATACATCAGTTGATGGACATCAGATTGTTTCTACTTAATAGCTATTATAAATACTACTGTAAAAACAGGTATACAAACTTTTGTTTGAACACCTATTTCCAATTCTTTGGGATTATCTACCTAGAAGTGAGATTGCTGGGTCATATACTTATTCTGTTTAACATTTCAATGAACTGTCAAACTGCTTTCCATGGTGGCTGTACTACTCATATTCGTACCAATGATTCATAAGTGTCTTGATTTCCCCATATCCTTGCTAACACTTCTTATTTTCTGGTTATTGGTGGTGGTTTATTTTGGATCTATGTATATTGTGTAGTTCTAGGATTTGATTCTCCCTTCAGAGAGATATTTAAACTGGGATATATATGGGCGGGACGGGGAGGGGTTGAATCATAGGAATCAGAAAAGTCACTGCCATCACGGGCATTTTTTCTGAGTTTGGTTTCCTTCCCCAATCAAACTGCTGCTATTTACTTTTCAGAATATGCATATAGCTGCCTCATTTATTCTGTCCAGGATTTTTAGTTGTAATCAGTGAGAGCGTGCTTATTTCATGAACTGGAAATATTTTGTGTTTAGAATTTGGGATACTCCTGGCAAAAGGAAGAGTGCAGCAGTTGAACAAATAACTTTAGAGGCAGAACGTGGTGAAATCTTGTTTCGCACATGGCTACTCTCTGAACCCTAATTCTCTAACTATAAAAATGATAATAATTATTATAGTTATCAGAAAGTTGGCCATGAAGTTTGTGTGTAATTTAAAATAGACAACTAGGCCACCCTGTATTTGTTCAATAAGTTATTTATGGAACACCTACCATGTGCTAGCGATGATTAGTATCAGAATTGAAAGCGATCTTCTAGTCCACTTGCCGATTTTATAGAAGAGGATCCTAATTCCCAAAAAGGGAAAGAGCCTTGGGCTAGGGCACCAGCTGGGAACCATATAGATGTGACTGAAACCCAGTATATCCGACTCCCAATACAGGGACCTTTCCACTTTATGTCCACAACCCTTTATCTCTGATTGTCTGACTGTGGTGGGGGGAAGGAGAGAGGAAGAAAGACGAAGCCAGCTACTTAGTTTGAGCTGGTCTTGTAAAAAGACCATTTGGGGCCTGGAGAATACATGCAACCAAAATTGATTACAGGCTGCAAAAGCTCAAAAATACATGTTTGCTCACCACATAATCCTGGACATTTTCCTGGGCACCTGCTGAGACAAGATCTAACGTAGCCCGACGTGACCCTGCCCTCGCAGGCTTTCCAATTACATAGGCGGGGGTGGAGGGGAGCGTGCACACAGTATAGAAGAGGATTTAGCAGTCAGAGGGAAAAGATGCCAAATTCCTATTTAGTAATAAATATACCCACCCTAGGAGTATAGGCAAGATTGGGTAGATAGAAGCAGTACTTGGACGAGGAGGACAGTCTTAGTCTGCCAGTTACTTTCAGGCTCTATAACTTTGGACAAGTTACTTCATTTCCAGAGCTTTGTTTTCCTTATCTGTAAAATAAGAATTATACAAGTACCAACTTAAGAGACTGGTGGTCTTCACAGTATAATAAATATATACACAGTAAATATATATACAGTAAAATAATAACAGCTGAGATACTAAGGCCTAACTGTAACATTATAGGGTTCATGTAATTCTCTGAGAAACTCTGACAGGTAAGTTTTACTTTTGTGCCTATCTTCAGATGAGAAAACTGAGGCACAGATCAGCTAAATGTGCACGTAGAATGTGCTTAGCACACAGCCTGAATAAGGAGCAGAAGTGGGGTGATCTCTCGGCCAGTACGAGCCTGAGGAGGAAATAATGTGACATGAGACCTGAGGTTTGGTTCTGAAGACAGAAGGGACCTTCAAATACTCTGTAGGCCCAAGAGGCAGCCTGGGATCCACTTGGATTCTCTCAGAGCCGAGTATGCATTGGAGGAGTAGAAGGATTCTGAGAACAGTACAGTGGGGAGACGGACTGGTGGGAGACCCAGGAGGCGCCAGTCCCACTGTCTCCAGCCACCTATGAGCCTAGATCTCAGCTTCCTCCACCTGTGCAGTGATGAGAAGTGCACTAATATTGGGAGTCTTAAACTCAGTGCCTTTGGAAGGTCAGGTGTGAGTCAGTGGGAGGGGAAGTGGGCCTGGTGAATGGGAGAAGAATGTTGTGGCTAAAGGCATTTGTATTCAATTGTCTAACAGACTGTGCTCACCAAACAAGATGTATCTGTGGCCAGATCTGGCTGCCCTGGGGTGTTGAGATATATAACCTGAAGAACTTCCCAGAAGTTAATGGTCCAGGGCTCATCTTGTGACTCCAGGCCTTTCTTTCTTGCATTTTTCCCCATTTTTTCTTTAATCGTGATAAAATATGCTTAACATAAAATTTACTATCTTAAACTGTTTTTAAGTGTACAGTTCACCATATTAAGTACATTCACATAGTTGCACAACCGTCACCAATGTCCATCTCTAAAATTCTTCTTATCTTGCAGAAGTAAAACTCTACCCATTAAACAGTAATTCCCCATCCCCTCCCCCCTCCAGTTCTTGACAACCCCATTCTGCCCCATGAAACTGACCACTCCAGCTACCTCATATAAATGTAATCAGACACTATCTGTTATCTTGTGAGTGGCTCATTGCACTGAGTTTAATGTCCTCAAGGTTCATCCATGATGTAGCATTTCTTAAAATGTCCTTTGTTTTAAGGGTGAATAATATTCCATTGCATGGATAAACCACGTTTTGTTTATCCATTTTTTGTTGATGGCTGCTTGGTTTGCTGAACATGAGTGTGCAAACAGCTCTTCAAGTCCCTGCTTCCCAGTTCTTTTGGGTATGCATCAGAAGTGGGATGTCTTTCTTCTTTATATTCACAGTTCTCTTTCTCCTCTTTATTTACCGTGTGATATTTCTGCAGGTTCTGCCCCTGGAAAACAAGATGGAGGATTCCCGCCACTTCCCCGCCATCCTGTCTTTGGGAATGTCCATCATCACTATCCTATACATTGGCATTGGGACTCTAGGCTACCTGCGGTTTGAAGAGGACATCAAGGCCAGCATAACCCTTAACCTGCCCAACTGCTGGTACCTCCACAGGCTCTCAGGGGCTGGGGACTCGAATGGGGGTAAAACATGTAGGTCACTTCCTTCCCTTCCACAGCTGGGAAGCCAAGGTCTAGAGAGCATCTCAGGGAGAAGCAGAGTTGTCAATGGAACCCTGGTCTCCAGATGCTCTGTCCAGGGAGCTCCACTTTCAACAACAACCTCCCAAATCCAGTTAGTCCTTGACATCTGAATGTGAAGAAGACATGATTTAAGAAGAGAGGGCAGAAGTTAGAGTCCTTGGAAACCCAGGGAGAGAAGAGGGGGGCAGTGGGATAGGACAATAGACACAGCATTCAGGGTGGCCACACTTCAGTTACATTTACCAAGGCTTGTTACCAAGTCTTACTGGACTATAGCCAATGGTGTACACCCATCAAATCAGAGTAGCTAGGATGAAACAGTGTGAAATGAAAACCAATTTGGGAAGATCATAGGAATCTGTAAAAATTATACTTTCTGATATATCCAATTCCTTCAACAGTTGCCACAGACTTCAACAATGCCATATTTTAAATGGGCATATGAATCCACATTGCATCATGCAGCATTTTTCTCCCATGGGGTGGTGAAGGGGGCATGTTGTTAATGACAGGATGCCGCTGTACTCACTAAGGGACCTAATTCGCCTAACTGGGGCTTTTTCTCTCAAGAGGATAAATGCCATTCATCAAAAATTTACTGCTGGCGAGGCCTTGTGGCTCAACGGGCTAAGGCGCCAGCCACGTACACCTGAGCTGGTGGGTTCGAATCCAGCCTGGCCTGCCAAACAACAATGACGGCTGCAACCAAAAAATGGCCGGGCATTGTGGAGGGCGCCTGTAGTCCCTGAAGCACTAAGACATCAAAGCTGTTGGGAGGCGGAGGCAGGAGACTCGCTTGAGCCCAGGAATTGGAGGTTGCTGTGAGCTGTGATGCCACAGCACTCTATCCAGGGTGACAGCTTGAGGCTCTGTCTCCAAAAAAAAAAATTTACTGCTTACCAATTATGAGCAGCTGCTAGTCTAGACCTGTGGAGGTGTGGATGGTGCTGGTGTGAGTAGACTATTTGGAGCTTCACTACCTTCGCCAGCTCACGATCCAGTGGGGTTGGGGAGGGATGGACAGTGTATGTCCACAAGATATAACATAGATTGGAAAAAGAAGAGACCCCAGGGATTTCTGAGGAATTAAATCACATCAGAAAGGGACAACAGGGAAACTTGTCCATATACAGCTCCATCCAAAGACAGCTATGATCCACCGGGGTCCAAGTCCCAGCTGCACCACCTGCTAGCTTGTGGTCACAGATGATTCCCTTCACCTCTCTGAGCTGCAGTTTCCTTATTTACAAAGCAGAGATGAGTATCAAGTTGGGCCAAGCCTAAAAGCATCTGGCTTGTGTTACCTGCTCAGAAAAAAGGAGAATTTTTAAAAATCAATGGGATTTGGACAAATAGAAATGGATTTAAAAGGATATTGCAAGCAGCAAGATTAGTGCAAGAAACATAGAAATGTGAAAATTAGCCTTTTCAAGCAATGGGCTCCACACACATACACATTTAGATGCAAATGAATCTATCACAGTAGTGAACTAAAGAAAGGTAGTCATATCCTGATAGAATTCAACATCCACTGAAACCTGACATGTTCTCTGCCCCTACTTGAGCTCTATAAGTGACACTGTTTCTCCCTTTATTGCACTCCCCAGCCCACCAACCTCCACAAAATGCTATTTATAAACCGTCTCTTCTGGGATTCTGCAGTTCTCTCAACCAACTAGAAGCATCTCTTGAGGGCCTGTTACATGCCAAGAGTTTTGGGGAATCCAGAGATCTCCTAAAGACTGACAGAGATCACTAAGGACTAGGGTCTTTTAGATTCATGAATTCTGATCTTAGCCACTCATCATCTGTGTCTCTCTAGCCAAAGTATCTGTCCTGAGCCCCTCTTTCCTAAAATCTAAGATTGAGCATCAGGTGATAGTAGTTTATGAAGGTATATATTCCCATGGTCAAGATTCTTTTTTTTCTTTTTTCATTTAGATGTGACTCTTACAGCAGTTTCCGTCAAATCCATCATGTCCCACTTTTTTTATTGTGTACCATGGTGTGACTCCCTCTTGATGCTAAGAAGGTCCCTGTCCATCATTTTCAGATGAGGACACAGAGGCCTATGGGACTGTGCCAAGGTCAGAGGTTGATGTTCCCAGGATGGTGTCAGAGCACAGTGGCCCTGGAGAGCAGCACTCTGGTTTGTTTTGCAGGCTGTACCAGGCTGTCAAACTCCTCTACGTCATCGGCATCCTGTGCACCTATGCCCTGCAGTTTTACGTCCCTGCAGAGATCATCATCCCCTTCGCCGTCTCCCAGGTGCCAAAGCGCTGGGCACTACCTCTGGACCTGTTCATCCGCTTTGCCCTAGTCTGCCTGACATGTGAGTTGAAAACCGAGTGCAATGTTCCTACTGATCTCTTTTCTGGGCCAAATGGCAGAGGATAATCATGACAACTAGCATACCTATTGAGCACCTCCTGTATTTCAGGGGCCATTCTAAAGCTTCACAAGAATTAACTCATTTAACTCTCAAGGGCAATTCCATTCTTACATATACCTAATTAGACAGATATGTTTCGGTGCCCGGCCTAAGAGAATGACACAGCTCATTGAACAAGAGTCATAACAAGAACTGACGTGTATTACTGTGTGCCAGGCACTGTGCTAAGCTCTTTCTCATCCTTATTTCATAGTATTTTATTCAGTCACCATGAGAAGTCTCAAAAGCTGAGACTGTGATAAACCCTACATTACAAAAGAGGAAACTGAGATAGTGAGTGATAATTGGCCAGAAAGCATCAGAGGTGGGATTTAAACCCATGTCATCTAAGTCCAGACTCAATGTCCTTCACCTCCAAGAAAGACATTGGAAATGGGCATCCAGACTGGGCACAGTGGTTCATGCCTATAATCCCAGCACTTTGGGAGGACAAGGCAGGAGGATCACATAAGGCCAGGAATTTGAGACTAGCCTGGGCAACATAGCAAGACTCCATCTCTGGCCAGGTTCAATGGCTCATGCCTATGGTCCCATCACTCTGGGAGGCCAAGGCTGGTGGTTTGCTTGAGCTCAGGAGCTTGAGACCAGTGTGAGCAACAGCAAGACCCCATCTCTACTAAAAACATAGCCAGGCATTATGATGGATGCCTGTAGTCCCAGCTACTCAGGAGGTTGAGGAAAGAGGATTGCTTAATGTTACTGTGAGCTATGATGCTATGGCATTCTATGCAGGATGACAAAGCAAGACTGTCTCAAAACAAGAAAATGGGCAGCCAGTGCGTCTAATATGGCAATAGGTATTGTTTGACCCTCACAATGTTGTATAAATTTGGGTCAACATTAAAAATGTGGACAAGGCGGCACCTGTGGCTCATTGAGTAGGGCGCTGACCCCATATACCAAAAGTGGTAGGTTCAAACCCAGCCTCTACCGAACTGCAAAACAGAAAAATAGCCGGGCATTGTGCAGGGCGCCTGTGGTCCCAGCTACTTGGGAGGCCGAGGCAAGAGAATCCCCTAAGCCCAGGAGTTGGAGGTTGCTGTGAGCTGTGTGACGCCATGGCACTCTACTAAGGGAGTAAGACTCTGTCTCTACAAAAAAAAAAACGTGGACAATCTCACACACAAATCCAGGTTTCTAATTTTAGGGGGAGAGGAAGTAAAATGATTTGACAAGCCTACAGTCACATTCCCTTATCAGCAGCAATCCACTGGAGCTCCTTGGCCCCTGGATGGTGTTATGCTTGCCTGTTGGCTGAGGCCAGCCCATGCAACACCCTCACAGCCCTGCCCCAGACCTCATGATCTGAAGTGCCCCCTTCTGCAAGTATTTCAGCAGGTGCCAAGGGGGCTGTTAGAGATTGCTGTATGAACTATGAAGTGGCCCAGCTTTCCCAAAGCCTCCCTTTGACTGTCATTGCAAACATTTCTTTTTTAAGTCTGAATTGTAATCCATTGCCTATAAATACCATAATTTCTTTATCCATTAATCTATCTGTGAACATTTAGGAGATTTTCTTTTTTCTTTTTATTTTTTGGTACAACAGTCTTTGTTTTTAAATGAATATCAGTACATCAAGTAATAACACAGAATCAGTAACAAGTTCTTAAATTCTGTCATTTAGTAGTTCTAATTAAGTGAAATGAAAAGCAGCCCAAACAATTATATTATTGCAGTATTCATTGCTCTAACCATTAATAGAAATGAACCACTTTAAGGCTGGCTGCTGCTTCACACAGGTTACAAAAAACTGTACCTTTTCATGGATAAAGCTCCTGACCATCAAGAAAATATCAGAGAAAAAAATATTTAATCCCTTTCTTTCTTTAAAAAAACTGTTGTTGTTGTAGTTGCTGTTTTTTACTCGATCTAAGAAGAAAAAGTCCACCTTGATATATATGTTGCTTGTGCTAAAGGCAGAGAAAAACATACCTAAATTTCTTAAATTTCTAAGAAATATGAAGTAAAAAGTGAGAACTTTAGATAAGTTCTAAGTCTGTACAAAGAAGCTGGATTTGCTACTCTCCAAAAAGTGAAGGGACCTGCTGTATAATACACAAAAATAATTGAATGCCTTTTCATAAAAATATCATTTGAGCTTTGATCCCATGAGGACATCTAAAATAACAATCCGTGGGAAAGGGGTTTCTTTTCTCCTCTCTTATCCTATTATGTGGTGGTTTTCAGAGATTTCAGGCCAGATGTCCCAGACCAAGCTCAGGAGGTTGTCCCAAGACTCGGTCCTCGTTGAAGTGGAGCAGATGCCGCACCCTTCCTGGCCGGGAGCTCCTGCTCCCCCTGCAGGTGGTGCTGTGCAGTAGCAGCCTGAGCCTCTGTGGCCTGCTTCAGACGCTGTGTGGTTTGGGGGCCTTCCACCGCCTCCACTGCTCACTTCCGGCCCATGCTATTTGACTAGCTGAGGAGATTCTTATTTGTTTGTTTTATTGTTGAGGATTCATTGAGGATACAAGAAACCAGGTTACGCTGATTGCATTTGTTAGGTAAAGTCCCTCTTATAATTGTGTTTTGCCCCCAAAAGGTGCGGCACACACCAGGACCCCACCAGCCTAGCTCAAGGAGATTCTTGATTCTTCTAAAACCGGCCCATTGCATTTATTAGGCATTGATTTTCTTCTCTTGAGGTGATTCATTTTTAGTTTGACCTTGGTAATAGGAATCACTCAGAATCAGAAATTCTAGAGAAATCAAAGAATTTGCCCCCCAAATAGGAGAGTAAAAAACCCTGAAGCATAAAATTATAGCTTCATGCATTGCCTCTATTAGTACATATCAGTTAATAGTTTGCAGTAATAATGAAGATAACCTTTCTGAATAATTCATTTGCATGAAGTAATTGATTTCAAACTTTACAGTACCAACCATACTGCCATATACAGTACAAACCATAATACCTAAAAGAATAGGTGGCATTTATCCCCAAACTAAGGAAAAGGTGGAGATTTGGTCAACGCCACCCAGGGAAAAGCCAGATTCCTGCTTTCCTCACTTTTTTTCTTCCATTTATGCCATACTCCTCTTCCAAATGAGGCTTGGCCAAGGCTTCTGGGATTTCTTGGTGACCAGGAACATTTTCCATCAAATAAAAATTAAAAATGAAAAAGCCTTGGCCTATAAAACATCCTGCTGAAAAAAATATAATTTCAAAATCTTTAGCTTTTTTTTTTAACCGAAAAATCTTTAGCTTTGTGTGTGTGTGTGTATTGTCTTTATTATCTTTTTCTTTGTTGAGTGTTTTCTGACGTCTGTGTTTGTATTGTCTTTATCTTTTCTTTGTTCAGTGTTTTCTGACATGTATATAAAACCTGTTTATATATGAGGAAGACACTACTTCAATGAGACTGTGACTCTTGTTCCAACTAAAAACCCCTTTGTACTGTAAATGAATTCACATTCTAATTCTCTGCAAATAAGAGGTTCTTATACTCATATCAATTATTTATTAAAAGATTAAGTCCATGAAGGCAAAATTTAAAAATTTTTTGTCTGTTTTTATACATTGATGTATCTTAAACAGCTTCAACAGCTCCTAGCAATGTTATTTGGTGTTATTTATGAAGTAAGGGCTCAAGTGTTGTTAAAATATGTAGAACTAAAATGCACCTCAGTAGCATAAAGATTATTTTAAGCTTACAACTCTTGAACAAATAGCAGCTAGGTGGGAAAAAAAGCTTTATCTAAACTTCTTTTGCTGACCTAACCAGGAGCCTCTGAAAAATAACAGCCACCAAAATTCCTTCCCTGGGAGGTTCGGAGCCAGAAAGGAGAGAAACCATTATCACTAAAATAAGTAATCATTTAATAAACTATTATATATACTTCCTTTTGTTCTTCCATAGAACCCCTTCCTCTCTCTCCCTTTCCTCTTATTAAGTGGGTATCTTTGGCTGTTCTGGAAGCCAATTTATCTATAGCTCTGGAACTTTGTAAGTAAACGTCATGTCTTCTCCTGTCAATCTTGTCTATCATCAGTTAAATTCACAGGCCCGCAACTACTGACCCTAAGTTGATAGAGGAAAAGTTTTTCCTCCCAACAATATGAACATATATATTTGAAAGAGACAGGGTCTCTTCTCATTTGCCTTTTGATTCAGGGTCTCTCTCTGTTGCCCACGTTGTCCTTAAATTCCTGGGTTCAAACAATCCTCCTGCCTCAGCCCCCCAGGTAGCTGGAACTGTAGGAATGCACCATCATGCCCAGCTGAATTTCTAATATGTCACCTCTAGGCATTATGATTGGGGGTAATAGAGGACTTCAACTTCTACTTCCTATAACTGAATTACTTGAGAAACACTGATTTATTTTTTAAGAAGAAGATTTTAAGAAGAGACTGAGAAAGCTTGGTTAAGCCTCAGATTCTCCCATCTGTCCTCTGTCATCCCCCTGCAGGCATCTTGGCCATCCTCATCCCCCGCTTGGACCTGGTCCTCTCCCTGGTGGGCTCCGTGAGCAGCAGCGCCCTGGCCCTCATCATCCCGCCCCTCCTGGAAATCACCACCTACTACTCAGAAGGCATGAGCCCCCTCACCATCACCAAGGACGCCCTGATCAGCATCTTAGGTTTTGTGGGGTTCGTGGCGGGGACCTACCAGGCTCTATATGAGCTGCTCGAGCCAGGAGACGCTCTCCCCTTTTCCAACTCCACCACTTTTATTCAGTGAGCACCGCACTGCTTCTTGTCCGCCAACACCTGACTTTTAACAATACGGATCTCTTTCACTTGCATTATCTTTACAATGCATCTTTACTTTGCCTTTTCTCCGGGCCAACTCATGGTGAAACAAGGAAGGACTCACCAGCTACAAAGTCTAATTGGTAATTTTGTTTGGCCGGCCTGGGCTGGATTCGAACCTGCCCGCTCAGATGTACGTGGCTAGCGCCTTCGCCCGTTGAGCCAGAGGCGCCGAGCCGAGCTGCCTAATTGGTAATTTTAAAATGTATATATTTTTTATTCCTCTTCCTTTCCATCTCTAGATTTCCACTCAATTGAGAACTTTACCGTGGAAGTGAGGGAGTCTCTCTCCAACCTTTTGGTAATTCACACGGCAAATTTCAATTCTAGAGTGGAGCTATGCAAGAAGCTGCCACCAGGGGGACCTAGGTGGCAGCAACCGGCAGGTCACTTGCGGCCGCTAAAGCAGACTGGGCTTCGGCAGACAAACTGTTTCTCCTTTTCTGGATCTGTTCAAAAACCAAACACTAGGAGTGGAGACATAATCCTCAAGCCCGCAGGGTGTGCATGGCTCTGGTGTCAAGATGGATAAGGCCAACGTGACCAAAGTGAGTTGCAACTCTCAAGCAGAAAAGAGACATCCATATTTAAGTCAAGGGCAAGAAACTCTCCACACCACTGCATAAAGTGTTGGCCCAGGCCAAAGATCCCAACGAAGAATAGGAGACATGGAAGTAGATGTGCTAGTTGGGGGTAGAGGGAGGACTGGACATTAAAGTTATTTGAATAGACTTTACCTCTTAATTCTTAAAAGAAAAAAATGCTTGATTACCTAATGGATGGCAAATATAGTGCAAGGTTCTTATAGAAGATGGCAAAAAAGGTCATAAATTCCTCTTGATAATTGTGGCTCCTGCTATCCAGAGATGAAGTCTATAAATGTATCTCTACCCCTTAAATCTGGTCTTTACCTTGTAATTTGCTTTGACCAATGGGACATTAGTAAATGTGATGCATACAGAGGTTCAGTGATTGTTTGTACATCAGAACTTGCATCTCTTGCTGCTCTGTGGAGCTGAGACTACCAACTGAAGCAGACTGGGTTAGCCTAGTGAAGGACAAACAACCATGTGGAGCATAAATGAATCGTCTCAGTTGAGCCCAGTCCCTCAGATCAACTGGCTTGCCAATATCCAGATACATGAGTGAAGCCGTCCTAGGCTATATCCAACCCCAGTCATAGAAGCTGACCCAGACCAAGGAATTGTACGGATGATCCACAGAACTGTGAGAAATAATAAAGGTTTGTGATTTTAATCCACAAGGTGTGGGGGGTTTTATGCATCAAAAGCTAATGGATACATCACTCTAATGGGGGCACACTGATGAATGAGAAAGGAATCCCTACTCTTAAGCAGCCAGTCTACTATACACTGGGGAAGATACGGGCAGTCAACTGTTTCTATCATCATGTAAATATCATTATAGGTCCTTATAAGGGCAACAGACAACTGCTCTGGAGTACCAAGAAAAACTTCCCATAAGTGATCTCACTGGAGCTGGCCTCTGCGCAGAACTTGTGTGTCCCAACACTAAGTCTGTCCCTCCTTCCACTCTGCCTGCTGCCTGGACATTCGAGGGCCTGTTCTTATGCCTGGTCTTTGCTGGCAGCCAGTAGCCAGTCAACCTGCGACATCACCTCGGCCTTCCTGGTGGTGCTGCCTGCTCCCTCCCTGCACCCCACTTCCCCATTACTAAGATTAGGAAAATGCACCTGGGTAATTGAATAGATGTTGCAGATCTATAGTCCCAGGAGGTGGGGGAGGGAGAATTTCTCATCATACTCTGTGGTTTGGGGGAGCAATTCATGCTTATTTTAGCCTCCATGTTGAAGGAGCATTTGAAAAAGCTCTTTCCTACTTATTGTCATCCATCAACTTCCCTGTGCAGCAAAAAGGAAAATGAAGAGAGGAAGAAGGGGTTTTGCCCCAATTCCCAAGTCCTGGCCTGCTCTTTTTGTGTGTTACATTCTCTCTGCTAAAATTCCAGAAGGTATCTTGTAAGCACAAGTCCATGGGAATGGGAGAAAGCCTGGCCTTCCATACCCAGATCCCATAGTCTACAGAGTCCCTGATGGGAGCTGAGATACTCACAACCTGTGCAGGGGTCCACAGCCCACGTTGTCAGAAAGGGGGTCATCATTTCCACCCTGTGCTCTCTGTTTCATCAGCAGACGCAGAAAGAGGGTCATCATTCCCACCCTTTCATCAGTAGACACAAAGGACTTCCACAGATTTGTTCAGAGCTTTGGCAACAGGGTTTCCCACCCTGCTCCACCATCATCCATCTTTTTAAGCTTAAGATTATCTTCTCTGTTATTGAAAAATAAAAGTTCACACTCATTCTGCAAAGACAAGCCCCTACTATGTAAGATGATTGGGTTAATATTAACATGTAGACCAATCAGGCTCAAATTAACTCTTGGAAAGAAAAAATTAATTTAGCAACACTGATGTAACCAATAAAGCAAGCTAGGTTCTTGCTGAAGACAAGCCAGGAAAAAAACTAAACTAAACTAAAAGCAAGCTAGGGAGACTGACTGGTAACTGTCAGCAACGCTAAAGAGTATTGAATGTTAGCATTGTGTTTAAGTGTTAGTGATATTAAAATTTTTTTAGTTGTTTGGTAGTGGTTTATTTATTCACGTACACACTCCTCCTCTCTCCCGTTATTTACCTTGGTTGATACTTCCTGCTGAACCAGCATCATAGAAGATCCTTCCTTCACCGAGCATTAAGTGTTTTGCATGAGGTTATCTCACTTAATGCTTATAATGACCCTATGAGGTACCTGCCATTAGTCCATTTTCAGATAAAGAGACAGGCTCCTAAATATTAAATAACCTGCAGAAGATCAAGCCTACAGTGACACGTGGAGTCAGGGCTCAATATTTGTGCATCAAAGCTCCCAACTGCATAGGGCCCAAAAGAGGCCTTTGCACTGTAGTAGTCAAAATGTAAAAGAGAAAATAATGTGGCCATTCAATTACAAACTAAAAAACGTGAAACTTAGTAGCCTCTTTATAAATAAGAAATCAGCTTTGAAAGGAGGAAAGGGTTTCTGGAGGCTATGTGGTGAATCAGGTGGAAAGCAAGATGTCACCGCTACCCTAGGATGTTGCCTGAAGCTATTTAAACCCTCCCAGGGCACAGGAAGACGAGAAAGTCTTCTCTATTTTTTTTTACATAAAAGGGTCCTGATTCTGATGCCAAAATTTGAGAAAGCATACACAAAGACACTGACCAGATTAAATGCTAATACAAAACAATAGCAAACAGAATATGGCAATGCATCAAAAGAATAGTATACCATGGAGCTTTCTCTGAGAACCCCAAAATTATTCAACAGTTACAAATCCATTGTGATAGACAACATTTAAGATTAAGGAGAAGAGGCTCGGCGCCTGTGGCTCAATGGGCTAAGGTGCCAGCCACGTACACCTGAGCTGGTGGGTTCGAATCCAGCCCCAGGGCCTGCCAAACAACAATGACAGCTGCAACCAAAAGATGGCCGGACGTTGTGGCGGGTGCCTGTAGCCCCAGCTACTTGGGAGGCAGAGGCAAGAGACTCGCTTGAGCCCAGGAATTGGAGGTTGCTGTGAGCTGTGATGCCACAGCACTCTACCCAGGGTAACAGCTTGAGGCTCTGTCTCAAAAAAAAAAAAAAAAAGATTAAGGAGAAGAAACTGGTCAATGATAGAGTCTGGAGAAAAGCACTAATAGAATTGCATGACAACTTTTCAGAGAAGACTCAGCATTATAAAAACATAAAAACCTGTAACATGATCTAAGGAGGAGAAAGAAGGGGTTCTCAGAGTCGGCACCATACTTAACAATGAAAGACTAAAAGCAGGTTCAGGAAAATGTGAAATTTAAAAAAGATGTTTGGTGTTACTATGTCATTAACACTAAAAAAAAAATGAGATAAATTTGGAAAGAAAGAAGCAATATTATTTGTAGTGTGATTACCTAGGAAAGCCTGAGAAAATCAACTTCATGACATCAGAAACAAAAGGTAATGGACAGGCAGTCAATAAAAAAACCATAATCTGCAAAATCATTGTCTTTCCTATGTACAGATAATAATCAGAAAATGAATAGGGAATAGAGTTCTCTTCTCTCTCTCCCCCTCTCCTCCATGTCTCTCTCTCTACCTCCTCTCCTCTCCTCTCCTCTCTCTCTTTTTCTCTCTCTCTCCTTCTTTTCCCTCCTCCTTTTTGCTGCTCTGCAGCATCCCCCGCCAATAAAGACCTTTCTTACAAGCAAAAAAAAAAAAATAGGGAATAGAGATTCCACACAAAACAAAAGAAGAGCACCTAGGGATAAATTTCAGAATGTGCTATATTTTTGCAAAGAAAATTAAACTCCAAGCCATAAATCAAAACTTATGTAAACGTAGAATCATAGCATATTTTAGATGAGAAAACTCACTATTATGAACATGGTCACTTTGTGCAATTTAATATATAAAAATAAATTTTTGTTTGGGACAGAGTCTCACTCTGTCACCCAGGATGGAGCACAGTGGCATCATCGTAGCTCGCTCACTGCAACCTCAAGCTTCTGGATTCAAGTGATCCTTCTGCCTCAGCCTTCCAACAAGCACCCATCACAACACCCAGCTAATTTTTCTACTTTTTTAGCAGAGATGGGGTCTCATTTTTGTTCTGGATGGTCTTGAACTCCTGAGTTCAAGTGATCCTCCCACCTCAGCCTTCCAAAGTGCTAGTAGGATTATACACGTGAGCCACTGCACCCGACCATAATTTATCAATTTAATCTCAATAATACACTTTACTAGATTTCCTGGGAGAGAAGGGGGACTTGGCAGATTCTTAAATCTTCTAGAAGCATTCATGTAGGCAGGGGAGGGGAATTATGAAAAAGGCCCGGAAGGAGAATGGACTGTCCCTCTCAGATATTAAGTATATTCCATAGCTATAGTAATTCAAACAATTTGGTACTAACATTTAAAAAAGACCAATCAAAGGGAGGAAAATACAAACACAGACCCAAGAATACAGAGAAATTTTATTATATGATGAAGAAAACTGCAGTGAATTCTTATAGTTTTTTGCTTCCTCAGCATCCGTTTTGAAAATAAGTTGTACTGGGTCCACACCTACAGTGCATCTTAGAAAGGTATAGGTGAAACTTACTAAATGCAGAATATAAATGCCTAAACACAATAACTAAGAAAATGCCATTATGGCTATGTTAACCAGTTCAATGAAAATATTTCAAATTGTATATAAAACTAGCACATTGTGCCCCATGATTGCATTAATGTACTCAGCTATGATTTAATAAAATAATAATAATAAAGAAAGAAAATAAGTTACACTGTCTCATACCAGAAGCAAGGCTTAGTCACCTTGGCACAGTTTCCAGTTTCCCACCCCCCAATTCCTCAAGGAGATCAATCCAGATATCTGCCCTAAACCACCACCTCTTGGGGTGGCTACCTCCCTACGGGACAGCTGGATAGTAAGTCTACTTGTCTCACCCCTCTGACCCCCACATCCCACATGGACTGCACAGATATGCCACAGTGACCTCCTGGAAGTCATGCCTGCTTACTTTAACCCAGTTTGAGCTCCTCTCAGGAAACCTGCTTGGGTGGGTAACATGCTGGACTATGGTAAAGGCTTTAGTCCCACAGGCTTCCCGTCTTGCTCCCCACCAGCTGATTAAGCATGCTTGTCTCAGATGTCTCTTTTTTTTTTTTTGAGACAGAGCCTCAAGCTGTCACCCTGGATAGAGTACTGTGGCATCACAGCTCACAGCAACCTCCAATTCCTGGACTCAAGTGAGTCTCATGCCTCTGCCTCCCAAGTAGCTGGGACTACAGGCACCCGCCACAACACTCGGTCATTTTTTGGTTGCAGCTGTCATTGTTCTTTGGTGGGCCCGGGCTGGATTCAAACCCGCCAGCTCAGGTGTACGTGGCTGGTGCCTTAGCCCGTTGAGCCACAGGCGCCGGGCCAATCTCAGATGTCTCTGTACTGCCCACTAGCTCTGTAAGTGTGCTGCCCTGAGCTCTCTGAGACCTGTAAGTAATAAACACACTTCTGTTACTTTGTGGGTTTTGTGGAGAGGCCTCCTCTTAGTCTCACCTGAAAGACACACTCCAGCCTAACGCCCCTCCCAGCCTAGGCTCTCCAAGAGAGTTTCCACCTTGCTGTGTGCCCATTCTCAAGGGGGAGATCTCAAGACCAAATTAGAAAAACATCACAACAAGAATCTTTCAAATAAAATAAGAAAATGATAGATTATTCAATAAATGGTGCTGAGAAAATGAGTTAGGCATTTGGAGAATAAGTTAACAACAACATCAACAATAATACTGGAAGCTCACCAGACGCTGAGCACTGTGCTAAATGCTGTACACATACTAACTTAGCTATCTTCCTAACATCCTCTGCCATTGGTAGTTCTATTACATGCCTTTTACAGATGAGGAAAATAAAACACCAAAAGATGAAGTGATTTGGCTAAACCATACAGATAGTAAGTGGAAGAGCCAGGATTTTATTAAGAATAGAATTTAAACATTACAAGAGACAAAATTGTCAATAGTCATTTAAAAATAAGATATAACTTAAGAAAATATTTTATGATTTTGAGGTAATAAAGGTCTTTTGATATGAAATTAAAAGCCAAAGTGGAAAAGATTGAGAAATCTAACTCTTCACTATATTGAACATTTTGCATTATTTAAAAAAAAAAAGCATAGACAAAAATAAGTGATGATTTCTAACTAGGAATATCTAGTGAGAATATCATAGAATATCTAGTCACTCACTGCAACCTCAAACTTGCTGACTACATGAAGGCAAGCAATAAATATCCAAATGCAAACTCACATTTATACACTCCTTAATCTCCCTTTCTTTAAAAATAATTTAGTGTAAAAATAGACAAAAACACAGAAGTCAATATACAAGAAAACAAATAGAAATGCCCCGATTGTATAAGATGTTTATTCTCAGTACTAACCAAAGAATTCAATGTTAAAGCAACAATGAGTCATTTGTACTTGTCTCATTGCTAAACATTTTAAAGATTAATAAAAATTGTCATTAGCAAAGTGTGGAGAAATTGACATTTTTTTTTTTTTTTTGAGACAGAACCTCAAGCTGTCACCATGGAGAGAGTGCTGTGGCATCACAGCTCACAGCAATCTCCAATTCCTGGGCTCAAGCAAGTCTCCTGCCTCTGCCTCCCAAGTAGCTGGGACTACAGGCGCCCGCCACAATGCCCGCCATTTTTTGGTTGCAGCCATCATTGCTGT
>CAUYON010117010.1:0-68917 GCA_963573935.1 Arctocebus calabarensis
CTGGAGGGAGGGCAATTAGTGGGAACACACCTACGGTGCATCTTAGCAGGGTGCTGGTAAAACTTATTAAAGGTAGAGTATCAATGTCTTTATATAATGATCAAGAAAATGCCATGAAGGCTATCTGTAACAGTACGATCAAAATATTTCTGAATGTATATGAAGCACATTGTGCCCTATGATTGCAGCAATGTACACAATTATGATTCAATAAAATTATAAAATAAATAAATAAATAAATGAGTAAGGGAACAAGCTATTTTTAGCTAGAACATACATTTATTTTCAAAAACTCAGTAAAGTATGTATTGACTTCATTTATAATAATAAATGTACCTCAGGCCAAAAACCAGCATTTCACTTGATGGGAACATGCTAAAGGTTTTCTTCTTAAAGTTGAAAACAAGACAAGGATGCTAGTCTGCCCACAACATTTAACATTAGGTTGGAGAATTAGTTAAGGCAATAAGACAAGAGAAAACAATTAGAGATCTAGGATTGTCAAGAATAGATAAAATCATCACTATGTGAAAAATATAAATATTCAAATAGAAATTCCAAAGAATCAATGGAAAAATTTTTATAAGCAATAAGAAATTTAGTCAAGTGGCTGGTTATGAGATGAATATCAAATAAACTGCCACTATATATACACCCAAAAAGTCACTTAGAAGAAATAATGAAAGAGAATATTTCAAAATATACATATATAAAAGAATTATTCCAAATATGCAGAAGGAAAACTACAAAATGATCTTCAAAGAAGCAAAGTTAGACTTGAACAAATTATTAGAAATATATCATGTTATTAGAAGAGAAACATTGTCAACATTGTAATATAGATGTCAGCTTTCCCTAAATTTATACGTTTTATGCAATGACAATAAAATTTCATAGAGTTTTGTCTGGAGCTGTAAAAGTTGAGTGTGAGTCCCTCCTTGTCCATAAATGCTAGTTGTTTCCCAGGATGGAGGTGCCAGGTTATAGCACAGGGAGCTGGGGAACAGTTTAGGAGGGGCTGGATTTGCTTAGTACATATGTTCATGGTTTATGTTTCTCCAATTACATTTATTGTTTCTGTGCCCACTCTTATGAACCCTGACCTGGTGGGTAGCCCCCAGAAACTTGCATTTGGTTTGTTGTGCTTGTTCTGGGCTGTTGGTTGGCAACAGAGGTCTAGAATGCAACTTAGATAGGACGAATTTTCCAGTGCCTCCTGTTTCATCTCTAATACTACCTGTCCCTCCTGACCACAGAGGATACTGGGAAAGAATGCTAAGATGCGAAAAATAATGCCATTTGCTTAAAAGTGCTGATGTTGAAGAGGTAGTCCACATTCAGTGTTTTCTTTAGTTGGTAGCATGGATTTTCAGCTTCTTTTCGACCTCAGGCTTTTTATCATAAATGGGTCATTTATTATGACTTGTAGATGTATTTTATTAGTCATGAAACCACAATATATGTTTTATCTCTTCGCCCCCACCCAATACTTCTCTCAGGGACTTTTCCATTCTTTGGAGCTATCCTGTACTCTCTCCCACCATCTGGCCTTTTCTTATGCTCATCTCTCTTCTTGGGGTAACCTTTCTTCCCTATTTCCATCTGATAACCTGCCCACCATTTAGTCCTATTTTCAAAGGTTCTCTGAAAAACACTTTCCCTAGGCCAGGCATAATAGTTTATGCCTATAATCTCGGAACTTTAGGAGTCTATGAGGGGAACATTGCTTGAGACCAGGAGTTAGAGACCAGCATGGACAATCTAGTGAGATCCCATGTCTATAAAAAATTTAAAAATGTAGCTGGGCATGGTGGCATGTAATCTTAGTTACTTGGAAGGCGAAGCTGGAGCATCCTTTTAGCCCAGGGTTTGCAGGTTATTACAGTGAGCTATGATTGTGCCACTGAATCTCAGCCTAGACAACAAAGGAAGATTCTGTCTCTATAAATATATAAAAAAGATACCCTTTGATTTCTCAGTAATTCGTGTTTGTTCTGTAGGCTCCTGTTCATACAGGAACTCTGTTTTACCTGGGTAACTTCTGAAACACTTTGCTTGTTGCCTTGAACATATCAAGCATCAGAAAAGGGGGATTGATTTAGGTATTGGATTCAAAATCCAAGGGATTCATTTAGTCCAGCGGCATGAAATGGCTATCCAAATTATCCATAGGATCTCACCCTTTGGAAACTCTGAGTCAGGTTCATATAATCCATCAAGAGATGATGCCAGTGACCTGCACAAGAGCAATGGAAGTCTTCACCATAGCATCACAAAGCAGAATGTACTTCTGGTTAGATAATTTTAGTTTTTGTCCCCTTATGTTGTCTCCAGGTTCTATAAGCATCTATAGCCCAGGCAGATTGTCGGGCATCAACCTGGAACAGGGCCTTCCTTAATATTTGGTACCAGCCCATATTCCACATAAGGAAAGCCCTAAGCGTTAGATTGCTTATTAAAAACTGCATGATTAACAACCTATTTTTTTGCCTTAGCCCCTAAAGCAACAAGTCGTTCACATTTATAGGTGTGTGTATGTTCTGATATTAGAAGACCCACCATTTCTGAATGTCATGTTCTTACTAGTTTGTTCAGCTTATTGTGAATATGTGACTAACAGGATATTTATAAGTATCTATGCATATGAATTATTCTTCAAAAACACAAAGTCTTTCTTTTCTTGCAGGAATCCAGAAGCTTTGAAGTCACAAGAAGAGAAGGTAGGAAAAGTGCTCTCATGCCCATTTTATTCTTAGTGTTGACATTTTGGAAGTAGTTTGTGAAACTAAGATGAATTTCAGACTGTGGACAATTTATTCTTTGAAATTTTATGTGGCCTTTTCTGGGTGTTGACTGCTTGACACTTGGTTCTAGGTACTCTAAGAACTGAAGGCCAGGTTTGCTTATTAAAACTATGTCTTCTACCTTCCAGTACCAGAGATGAGATCTGGGGAACTGGCTCATTCACATCATGGGTACAGTCTCTTAAGAGAAACCTCAGTTTTGAGTGAAGTTTGAAGTAATTATTTTTATCCACCAAAAGTAACATCATTCAACAAAATCAATGGCTTTTAGTTTGTGATATTTTGATACCTAGGAAGAGGCGCCACTGTGAAAAATATTTTTGATTAGATTTTTTACAGCCTCAGCTTAGCCAAAATAGAAATAACCAATTAATTTTCCTTTTGAAATCAATTCCACAATGTTCTATTTTCCCTGCCAGTATTCCTCTTGGCACATTTGTTTTCTGGTCTCTGGGGTAAGCATATACGGGTGGTAATTTCAGAAATCTTTTAGTGGAAATTGAAGTTTTCTTATTCATTTTCAGTAATGCTTGGTCTATAAGACAAGCTCTTTTGTATGTTTTTTTATTGTTTGGGATTTATTGAGGGTACAAAGAATTAGGTTACACTACATTTGTATGATTTGTGGCATCATTGCCTATCATCTCTTTATTATAGGAAATAGGACAGTGAAGTCAGAAACCAAAATGAATATATGGTCTAGGGTGTGGCATTTGGTTTTAGCCTTAAACACATCCTTCTCTGTGGTACTGCCTCCAAAAACAGTGACAATCTAAAAAGTAAACACATTCTCACTGACTCTTAAACCTAACATTTCCTGGCTTCCTGGCTAGTTCTTGTGTTATGCAAGCCAATGAAAGACACAGGATGATCATGTTATCACGTGTGTTTCTAGAGCGCGGGACCCTACACTTTTCATGCTACCTCTATCTAGGCCAATGTGCTGTTTGCTGCTGTCCATGGTGCTGGGATCCTGAGGTTAACGGATCTGCTAATCTGACTCCATTTGCCATTATCTTTTGTTTTGGACTTCATGTCCTCTGAACTGTATCTGTAGGGAAAACTGCATTGTTTGGTTATTAAAGCCAAATGAAACTAGATGAAGGTGAATAGGGCAGGGAAGAATGTTTCTTACTGAAATCAGTGTTCACAATGGGCACAGTTACCCATGTGAGTTGGATAGAAATAGCCTTTAGGAGAGGAGAATTTGACATGAACTTTGGTTTTAAATAACATTCTATTTATGTCAGTACCCCTGAGTATGAATATTTGGAATTAATTTGCATTATGGAATCACATACACATTCAACCTTTTCAAATCTTACCATGCTTGTGTTGGAAACGTCTCTAATAAGGCTGGGATTATAAAAGAACCCCATATTTCCTCTCAAAGGGGTCAAAGGGTATGATTTATTTCCTCTCAAAGGAGTCAAAAGGTGTGATTGACCTTGTGTCTTCAAACCCTAGAAGAATTCAAGTGTCCAGAGGGTGAGTGAAGGCTTAGTGAGGCTGACCTCTATTCATCCATAACCTTTCCCTCTCTGGAAGTGTCAGCTTTTATAACTGGTTGATTGAGAACGTGTGCTTTGGGCTTACAAGAGCAAATTCTTCTTGGTATCACATAAACTTTTTTCTTCCTATTGTGCGATGATATCTTTCTGGCTTGTTTCTGTCAAAGTTGAGCATTTGAGAGTTCTTGAAATAGCCCAGTGCTTTAATGTCAGTGTTTATACACTGGCAGGAAGGAAGGAAGGGTGGGATTTGCAGGTTGGTTCCAAATATTTTTAGGTCTGAGAATTTACTGACTTCAGTTGTGGGTTTTTTCATCTTCTTCAGAATAGAGGCAGTATGGATATTTCAGTAAATTAAGACATTACTGGTTAGCAACAAACACTTAGGTTGTTCCTAGCTCTGACTTGACCTGGAACTGGAAGAGGGGCAGTTGAGTGATACCTGAAAAGTATCCTCATTAACCCTCCAATCACTCACAGCCCCAGCCTAGGGCCATAGTTGTTCAACAAGATTTCTTATATTAAGTACAAGCTGCATATTTGCTCTGTGTGTAATGTCTTTTCACTTTGGTCCTGTCCTAGGAAAGTCAAGTGAGTCACCGAGTCCTTTGGTTCTAGAAAGGTACTTTTTAAGCACTGTTCTACGGATATCTATTAGATAGCTCTGGCTGATGCATTGATGAAAGTGCTCCCTGTTCAAATAAGCTTGGTATTGTGGGTTGAATTGTATTCTTCCAAAAGTTGTATTAAAGTCCTGACCCAGAACCTCTGAATGTGACCTTACTTGGACATAGGGTTTTGGCAGATACAGTCAGGTAAAGATGAGATCATACTGGATAAGAGTGGGTCCTAACTGAGGAGTGGTGAGCTTATAAGAATTGGGATATGTGCACATAGACATGCAAGGAGAATGCCTTGATGATGGAGGCAGAGGATTGCTGGCAACACCAGAAGCCAAAAAGACACATGGAAGCTTTCAGAGACAGCATAGCCCTGAAAGAGGCTTCAGCCTCCAGAACTGTGAGAAAATCAATTTCTATTGTTTTAAATCACCTAACCTGTGGAACTTTATTATGGCAGCCCCGGGACACTGGTACACTTGGAAAATGCTGGACTCAGAAAACTTGAGCTGGTTCCCGTTGTTGCTGTTGATGATGACACGCTTCCTGTAGACTCTCTCGGGAGTTTTCCTATGCTAAATATGACTCTCAGCAGGGAATGTCATATGCAGCATTTTCCAAATTTAGTTTCCTATGGAATTGAGCACAACTAATTTTGTTGTTTTTGATCATCTCAGGGCTGGCATCCTGTGTGGTGCCCTTTGCAAACCCTGCTCTAGAGAGCCCAGAAAGAGAAAGGGCTTCCTCAGAGTGCCCAGGCAGAAAAGACTATCCTCCAGGGGCTGTGTGTGCACAGAACGGTGAGGTCTTAATAGTGACAATAACTTCTTGGTTGTTGTGAAGTTTTCAGAAAGCGTTCATGTTTTTTACTTCTCTTGACCTTTGGTAATCTGTGACAAAAACACACCCATGTAGCACCTTACACATGAGATTCCTTTCTTCCTTTCCATGTTAATTTTTAGTAGGGCCAAGGACTCCCTCTGGGAGGCTGATAGTTTTCTTAACCTTTTTTTATCTCACGGCACACTTGAATCTATAGTTAAACTTCTGTGCCACACTTAAGTTGGTGGTCAGAAAAAAAAGAGTAAAAATAAGAATATATTTATTATGCTTTGAACTTCTTTGGAAAATAATTAATTGTCTTTAAAATTTTTTGCGGCGCACTGGGTGAAAATCACTGCTGTAATGAGTGAAGGTTGCTTGAATGACTTGATCGTGCTCTGTCACATCCCAGGGCTTCTGCGTGTTATGTTGGCTGCTAAGCGCAGAGAGCTAAAACCGTCTCTTGGAAGAAAACTTCCTGGAAGGATTTGTTTCCAACTTAGATGTAAGAACTCTCAGGCCACTGAGAGGGAGCTATAGTTGGAGAGATTGGGACAGGAGTATGAGACTGATAAGGGTCCTTCTAGGAAGGCGGTGAAGGGCATGTGCCTTCCTCAGAGAGATGGAGCCACTTCTCCTTCAGGGCAGTCCTGATCATTCTCCCTCCTTCAGTCAGGTACCCGCCTGTGCTAGCTGCTTGGGGAAGAAGCAATGGCTGTATCCTCCTCTGCTTTCCAGAGAAGGTATTTTTATACCTCTTTCCAGACACCTAAAATTTAATTTCAACCGTTTCTGAAGCTTCTGCAAAAGGTGCCAACCCTACCTCTCCAAAATGCCCTCACGCCCACTCTGATGGCCAGTGCTGATTGTCACTGCCAAAACTCATCTGCTCATACCGGTACTTTTCTCTGACTGATCCCATTACATTGAATTACAGCCATGAGAGAACACTTGAGTGAGCTGAGCAAGTGGCTGGGCTAATTCAGCCCTTGTCATCCATCTCATAGGAGCGGGGCGGGGGGGGGGGTGATCTGCAAGCTATTTCAGAGGTCTGTGTTGTGCTGTGATTAGGGGCTGCGAGTTTGGGGATGGGCACCAATGTCATGTTGCATTGCCCACCCTCCCAGTGATGTCTCCCTCACGTGTTCCGGCCCAGCCACGCCTGGCCTGGCTTCCAGCCAGGGAGCCTGGGAGGGAGGGCAAGGGCTGCTGCTGTCTTCAGGGAAGAGGAAAGACACGCCCCACATGGCTCTCACTGCTTACACTGTAGCAATGCAGCTCTCCTACATAAACATGACCTTCCAGTCCTAAGCGTGAAACCAGATCCTTGCTTGCTGCAAACCCTTGGAATTAGTCCCTAATTGGCTGCTGCCTCAAATAGTCCCTTTATAGTTCTGTGCGTATGGGTGAACCTCAGCTATCAAGAACTGCATTCTGTTTATCATTAATTCTGATTTTGTTTAGCAGATGTTTTCTGGATCTCTCGTTTGCCTGTATAATCTATCTTGCTATAACGTGAAGTGGCAGACTCTCTTCAATGCAACAGATTAATAAACTTCTAGGTTATTTCGAGGTAACTTCTTTAATGGCTGCAGATGTAGGAAATTTAAAAAGAAGCTGTCCAGATTTGACAGTGCCTGGGGCAGTGGGTCTTTTTCAATTCAAGAGTGCCGTCTGGGAAAGAGATGAGTTTTTTTCCTCATCTCAACTCCTTCCACATACAGTGAATCATCGCTTGTTCTTTTGCAGTCATTGGGCTCAAATGAGTTGAGAATGACATCTGTCCCGTGGCACTCCTAACCTTGCAGCATTTGGCTGTTTTGGGGTAATGTTGCCTTTTTTCAACTGCTGGGAAACTAAAGTGAACGTAGTTGCCCTGAGCGGACTGGGAAGTACGTGGCACAACTGCCTAGGGTGTTCTGCTTAAGTACAGTGATTCAGTACCTGGTCTTGGTCAGGGCCAGTTCACAGGCAGTGGAATCACACCTCTTTGCTTACTCACAATTTGACTTTGGGTAAGGTATTCAACATTATTTAAAAAATGGAGATAGGAATGGTACAAACATTAGTCCTAATTCTGGCTTATAGAAACCCACCTTGTAGTGGCTAAAGCCTGAAGGACTTAGGAAACTTCAGAATCTCAGGCTCATCTGCCTTCATGGACAGCAGGCACGTGGGCTCCCATGCTCTCCCTCTTCTCCTTCTCTTAGCATGCCGGCCTCTTCTAGGTGACCTTGCAGGATGGCTAGACACGCCTGCACCTCAGAGGGTCCTGACTGCTCACCCGCTTAGAAGGTGAAACTGTTCCCCCCAGAATGACACCAGAAAGATCCCCTTAGGGTTTGCAAGATCATCTTCCTCATCACAGGGCATGGTTTGGTCTCAGAGGAAGAATGCCAGCTAGGCCTGCAGCTGATGGCCTCACACGGGCTCATGATGGTGTAGGGAGGAATGTTCATGCACACGAAGCCCTGGCACAGCATGGGCAACATCAGCAGTGCCAAGACAGCGGTGAGAGTCGTTATAGCTCCCACAGGTCTGGCCATGGGCATAGAGGACTTTTAAAAGTCACCAAGGCCATCCTTCTGTCTCCAAACAGACTTACATGTGACCACAGATACTGTAGCCTGTTGACTCTTCCCATGAAGAATTCTCTTAAACTTAGCCCGTTCCCATCTTTCTCTTCTGTCAGAGTCTTTCTGTGATTTTCTGCTTCAGTTCTCTCATTTCACACTCAGAAGAATCAAACCAACCTCTTCTTGGTTGTGCCTTTAAAACCTTAAGAAAAAACACATATAAAACTTCTCTCCCCCACCCATGAGGGGCTTTCTGAGCACTGGGGTCAAAAATTCTTCTTAAGTATCACAGATACCAAAGGACCAAGGCAGACAAGGGCCCTTCCCAAGGACCATGCATAGCATGAAGGATTCATAGACTGTGGATAACTCCAAGGTTCTGAGTGCCTGGGCCTAGAAAGATCAGCCTGGACTAAACTGGCCCAGGTGAGCCTGGGTCCTCACTCCTGCCCTGGCTCGTGGCCCTCCCAGGTTCTAGGGAAGCAGCTGTTCAATCCTTACCCCTGGCTGAGCCCAGGTCTCACTAGTGACTTGGAGGCAGCAGAGCCTTGCAGTGTATAGTTCAGAGCTAATGGTGGTTCCACCAGCGCTGATGTTTGAACTTCAGACATGAAGTATGACTCCTTCCCCCGGACCTTGGCACCACTCCCCTGGTGGCTGTAGCCAGGACTCTGTGGCAGCCCTTGTGCTGCTGTGTAGGTACAAGTCCTGGGAGAGTAGGGGTTGGGTCTCTTCCTCCCAGGCTCCCCTGTCCCTGATACAGAGTGGGCACTGGGAAGATGTTAGATGTCTGGCATGCCCCAGAGCTGGCTCTGTTCCTCATCACATCTCCATTTCTCATGTGGCCCCAATAGCTCCAGGACTCTTCGTCCTATCTGTCCTGTTGTCATTCCTACCAGCTTCTTGAAAGGCTCTCTCCCTTAACCCCCTTTCTTGGAGAGCCTTTTCCAACAGCCTAACAATGTGTGGGTCCCTCTGCTAGAAAGGACTTAAAAGGTGCTCAAGCAAATGGGCTCAGTCTCTGTGGTTGTGACAGGTAAGCTGTGGGCCTTGGCCAGCAGGGCATAATGAGCCCCCCGTACAGCCACCATCTGTGCTTGTTGAGGAGTCTCCCTGGGAGTACAGCTGTACAGCCAGCCATTTTTGCTTGTTGAGGAGTCTCCCTGGGAGTTGACCTTGCCCTTGACCTATTTGGGCATAGGTCTCCATTTGGAATTGAAGTTGTATTCTCAGAGAGTTCACTCTCTCTCAGAGAGAGTTGGTATGAATAAATGCAGACACCTAAGGACTATAAGGTCAGCCCTTCATGGGAGGTGCCACCCTGAAGCACTCATCCTGCTCCACAAGGTCCACAGAGGGAAAGATGCTGCCAAGGCCCTGTCTCTGCCTAGGACACTCACTCTTCTTCTCTGAGACCTCACAGAAGTTAAGATTGACGTTTGTCATCTTTATTCCTTGCCTGGTCCCTAAGCCAGAAGGCGTTTCTCTGCTTTTCAGGAACCCTCGAAATTATCTTCTCCATATAAACACTGAAGCCCTTTTCAAACCTCGTTAAGCTGTTTGCCCCAGCATATTAATGTGCCGCCGGCAAGCCTCTGAGGTTAATTATCTGTAACTTAAAAATCATTTGTTTCTGTCTCTTTTGTCTCATTGCTGCTCAGCAATCTTTCTTTATTAGGAAAAAAGAGGTACAGAACCCAACTGACCATTATGTTCTAATTCTTCTCTTGTCACCAAAATTAATTCATCTTTTAAAAACTAAAAATAAATAACAAACCTACCTTCTCATTATTTTCAGGTTGTGCTGTTTCTTAACAAATCTTTAATCTCCTGCTTCTGTGGGAGCAGAGCCAAGACTGGAAATACTCTGTGAGGGGAAGTGTCTCGTCTGCGTCAGTGAGGGCCGCCCACGCTCTCCCCCAGCCGGCCTCGCTCACTCTGGGCGCTCTCTTCTGCTCTGTTTGGCCCTGGGGGCTGTGGGAAAGTCTCAGTGTGTCTTCTGGGGTGCACATGGTGGGCTTGTTTAATGAGCCATGATGTCCCTGGAGGTCCCTTGCACATCAGGCGGCGAGGATTGGGAGGTCCTTTGCCTTATAACCCACATGCTGGTTGTTAACCCACGCCCTTCTATCTAGGTTATACTTCTTGGCCAAGGCCGCCATTCCACTTCAAGAATGCTTTGGGACCTGCACTAAAAACAAGCGTTTTGAGAAGCCTTGCATCTTTCATAAGTGAAGATGAACTTGCTTTGAGCTCTCCAGGAAGGCAGGGAGTATGTGTCATAGAAATGAGCAGGTGAGAGGACCACTGACTTACAGCCTTCCAGGACAAGGGCGAAGACATGATGGGGAGGTCTGGGTCAGGGTCTAGGTGCAGCCAGCCCGGCTGGGTGTTGCACAAAGCGGGTTCGCCTGAGCACCTCACTGCTGACTGCCCTTGCCCTGTTCTCTGCAGCCTCAATCCCTTGGCCCTGTTCTGCTTCCCTTTAGTGGCACTCTCACCCCTTCAGAACCTCAAAAAACAATGTCGGGGAACCTAACATGACAATTACTACTAGTAATGGAGGAACAACTCCTGTGGAAAGGTGAATACAATTCTCAGAGTTTGTGGAAGGTTTACTGGTTGCTAACAGGCTGATTGGTGTTTGCCTGGTGCGCAGAGGTAATAAGGCATGGTCCCTGAGTCAGTTGAGAAGATGCCCGAGTGTCCTGCAGACAGAAAAGTGACCTGCTGCACCCATACCGCCACCAGCACCTCTCAGTGTGAGAGGATTTGCTCGAAGCAACTGATGCTGGGACCTGGGAGAACAACTTGCTGAACATTCTGGTAGGAGTGACATCTCAGAAGAGGGTCCCTTTTGACCATTAATGGCACACTGTGACAGTAGGGATGCTTTTGTTGCAAATAACAAAACCCAACCCAACTAGCTCAAAGGAAAAGAGGACTTGCTGGCTTATGTAATGGAATGGCCCAGCAGGGGTGGAGGGGTGAAGGGTGGGCTTTAGCCATGCTACTTGATGTGGGGCATAAGGACCCAGATTCCCTCTTCATCTTACCCCTCACGCTGGCTCCCTTTCATGGTGAGTGCCAACTCCTCCCCTCCCGAAGTCCAGAGGAGAAGAGACACCCCTAGTCTGACATTCCCCCCTGGAGGACAAAGGGACCTCGGCCCCTCCTGGACCAACAACTGAGGCCTGGGGATGGTATGTGTTCTGGGCTTAGTGACGTTCACCAACTGGTCCCTGTTCAGGATATAGTGAGCTGAGGGGGAGAAGTTGTACCCTCAGATGTAAATTGGGGTGTGCAGATGAATAAGGGTCACAGAAGAAGGAACATTAAAAAGCTTTCCTTTACATCTTACTGTCTACTTAATCACTTTGTATCTGATGTCTATGCGCCTTCCACTCACAGAAGAATTTTGAGTGCCCCTAAATCAAGCTAAGATCCAGCCAACATTCACCTAGCGTTTTATGGGGAGGACCTTCTCTTCCTATCTTCAGAGACAGAATCCAAGGCTAAGACATCAAATTGCTGACCCAGAGTCACAGGCACTGTTAGGGGAGTGTGGGTTCGGACCCACTAATGACTGATGATGATCTCAGAGACCGTGTCTTGTTATTTCTTTCTTTTTAAAAATCACAGCTACTTCCAGCAATTTGATCCCTTGCTCTTTCACTGTGTTCCCTATGGCAGATACAAGAGTGATATGGTGAGGTTTCTCAAACACCCACCAGCCAAAACCATGAGAAGTATTCATCTTCCCATTGGGCCCCCAACATAATGTTCTTTCTTTAGCCTTTTAGCCAAAATGCAGAAGGATCAAAAGCAAACGAGCATCAAATAATGAAATTGCTCAGTATAGGATAATAATTTTTAAAATGTGAACATAATTCTAATTCCTCCCAGCCTTGGCCTTCGTACTTTCTTCAGTGAGATTTGTCAGAAGATTTTTCCATGTTTTATAAAAGATTCTCTTCCTTGGGAAGGAGATGTTGGGGGCTGCCTGGGTTGGCTGCTTCTAAATGAGCATGGCAGGGACATAGAGTAGGTACAGGACGCTTCGAGCATAGCCAGAGTTAATGTTCAGGAGCCACTTTAATAAGCAATTTCCTGTTGGTCCACACATTCAAGACCATTTAGGGGCAAAAGGCTCACTCATTCTTTTAACATATATTCTGTTGATTGGAAAAAGAAATATTTTCATATTCTATCTCTTATTTAATCCTCGTAAATACTCTCTGAGATAGGCTTTGCAATCTTCTTTTGTTAATAAAAATAAAAATGAGGGACCTTTTACGCTCTGTAGGAAATTGGGCAAAGAATTAAATGGGCTTCATGGAAGTCATTCAGAGGAATTCACTCAATGAAAATTTGACAATGTTTGTGCTCCCCTGATCCAAATGTTCATATTAAAAAGTGTGAACCCATTCTGAGTCTGATGTGCCTGAAGGGTCAGAGGTCATGGGACCCTTACAAGGCTCTGAGCATTGCTAACAGAGAGCTGTGTCTTGCTGCTACTGCCAGGACCTCCAAGTTCAGAAGAAATGGGACTTAAAATCTACAGGTCTGGAAAATGAGTCGTGGGGGTAAAAATACATTCCAATCTGTTGGTTTTACTAATTTTAGTGGTTATTTGTTCTCCTTTCTTGCTGGAAGCAACATTCCCATCCAGCTGCTTGGCTGCTTCATTTGAATTTTTATCATTTGTTTGAGTCTCTGCATATTTGGGCACAAAATGGGAGTCCCGCAGCTCAGAGAGGACGTTTATTTGATAGGGTTGCATCTAATCTCAATGCCTAGAAACTTCTGAAAATAAAATGAGTTGAGGTTTTGTGTTTTGTGTGTGTGTTTGTTTTTTTAAACACAGTAAGTCTAAAGCTGTGCTAGCATATCACTCCCCCCCCCCACACACAGAATTTAAAATAATCTCATGCTTCAAAAGTGTGACCAGGCTGCTTTTTGCTTTAGAGAGAGCTTTCTCATTTGTCCTCTCATTTAATATGCTCAAGAAAACGTGTGAGTTAGGAAGAATGAAGATCTTGTCACTGGTGTTTGACAGAGGAGGAAACTGATGCTCAGAGATGGCAAGAGACTTGCCCCAGGTCACACAGCTAATTGAAGACGAGCTGGAGATTGTGTCTGTCGATGCTGTACTCCTCACACGAGGCTTCCTCTCTAAATAGGAGTTTATGGCACAAGGTTTTAAATTAGAATCCTATGGGGAAGCAGAGAGGTTTTAGTCCTCTTTTGGTTCTTTGAAATATAAATTATTTTAACGACAACTTTTCTCATCCATCAATATAATGATCCTATTCTTTGGGGATTCAGAATATTCAAAATGTGTTTGGAGAAAATGGTAAAAGTTAATCATTTTCGCAGTACCTGTCGGTGGTAAGGTTTAATTATCACTTGACATATTTCATGGTTAAAAATGATGACAGTTTAAAATAGAGCCAGAGAGAGCCAGCAAAATCCATTCATTATCAGGTGTTGGGTACTGCAGTAGAGTAACCCCCAAATACAGATGATCTCCAGGCAGACGATTCTGCAGCATTTTCTGATAGTGACAGATGTTATTGGATCTGAAACCCAAACTGAAAACACCATCCTGACCCTGCTGTAACTATCCAGAGGGCGCCTGGGTGACAGTAGCAGCCTGGTTTGATTCTTGCATCACATTCCAGATGCTAAACGCCCCCTGCGCTCTCTCAAATCCAAACCTCTCACTGGTCTTCTGCAGAATTTCTAATGAACATGATAATTCATTGCAATGTGTGCTTTGAATGAATGAAAGAAAGAAAGCTATTTCTACTACAAGGTGACAAATATTTCCACATGCCTCTTAGGAAATTGTACATCTTTCCAAGATGAGAAGGTTGAGAAGCAGCTTGTTGTTGTTGTTTAAGAAGCGTAGTACCGTCTGTTTTGTAAATAAATAACTGTTTCTTTCCCATGAGATCTTTGGAAGTGAGGCTGTCCAGAGCTAATCTGTCTGTCCAAATTTTAAATTTGAGCTTTGAGAGTCCTAGGAGAGGAAGCAGATGAAGCCATCTCAGAAATGTAAATGCTGTTTGACATCTATTATCTCAATGATTTTCCACTGCTGACAGCAGCATCCATTAGGACGTGGGTGTCACGATTCAGAGACACTTGGAATATAGTGACAGCCGTGCCACCTGCAGCCAAGGCCCATTTAGATGATCTGAGAGAATGCTAGGTATGCCCTCCACTCTGATCCAGGCGTCCTCACCAGTGCCTGCTGGCTCACTCCCTGAGTATCTAAAAGGTCAGTCCCCTAGCCAGTCTTTGTGACGTTGCCCCTCCCCCAAGTAACCTGCCTACATGCTGGGCACGGTGATGACCGTGTCCTCCTTGGGATGTCTGGCTGTCTTCTTGCTTCTGCCATTTTTACCAAATGCTTCAACTCTAGATTGAAGGTCCTCAGGGGGTAAGGTAAGTTAAACAGGTAATATGACTCGTCTGAGGTCCCATGAGTAGCAGAGTAGCAGAGAAGAGAGGTGAGGTTCTGAGCCAGGACTCTGAGCCTGCAAGGCTCTCTGGGTTGTTTTCTTTTCTTTCTTTCCTACCCTTAAGTTCAGTTCTCTTTTCTTTGCAGGCTGGCACAGTCTCCAGCAGGATCCTGGCTGAGTTTTCTAGTTAGGTTTCCTGTTCTGACATTTTTAAAATTATTTCTAAATATTTTGTTTTCCTGCCTCAAGGGATAAGAGATCACAAGAGAGGGAACACATGGTAACAACTGTTGTCATTACAGCTTCTACCATAAGCCATATTCCTTGATGAGTGAACTTATTTTAATACTCATGGTTATCTGATGTGTCCAGTTAGTATGGTCTTTCATTTTAGAAATGAGAAAACACAGGCTGTTACTAATCCTCTTGAAAGGATTAGTGATTTGGTTGGCTGGGTATCTCTGCTAGTCAATGACTTGTTCACTGGCCCTACTATAACTAAATATTCAGAGTCCTTTGTGATAAAGTGTCCCTGTGTCGTGCATTGTGGCTTTGCCAACACCCTTTTCCTGAGGACTTTCAGCTGTAGAGAGTCTGCATGGCCATTTCTTCTCTTTTCTTTCTTTCTTTCTTTTCTTTTCTTTTTTTTTTCAGCACGGCCATTTCTAAGTAGACAGCCCTTAAAAAGCTTAGGAAAAGCAGGCACATCTCCGGCCATGCCTGATGGGACAGGGAGCTATGCGGAGGACAGAGGGAATGAGGAAAAGGAATGTTTGAGGCCAGATGCTGGGAAGCTGCTTCTGTGCCTTGGCATGGAGGTGAAGACGAGGGTTCAGGTTGCTAACCTGAGCTACTTTTCTCTCTGATAGACTCACTGTGAGCTATCAGCACCACTGTCCTCACTCACTCACCCCCCCCGGAGGTAAGAGGGAGAGTTACACTTTGCAGGCCCAAAGGCAGAGTAAAGGCCACTGGGGTTGGAGCACAGGGAATGGCTGGAGTAGGAGACTTTGCCCATAGGTTGCTTGGCCCCGCAGCCTTCAGATGCTAAGTACTCTCTGGGCCTGCCCCCATGTTCAAAGGGCCAGAAAAGACTTGTACTGCTAAACCTAAACCCCACCATTAGGGCTTCATCCCCCTTTTCCTCATAAATACCCTCACAGTAATTTTGGGTCTCTAAGGAGTTGCAAAGTGTCCACTGAGCCACACCGTGCCCCACCGGGGGAAATTGCCAAGCCTCCTGCCTCTTTGTAAGAAAACCATATTTGTTTTGCCTCACAGGTCTCAAACTGGTGGCCCAAGGGCCAGACTTAGCCTGCAACCATATTTTGACTCACATAGTATCAGTCTGCAGAGGTTTTCTTATTTTTATATTTTAATTTAAATAAATTGCCATCGTTTAAAAGTAAGAAAATGTTGCAAACCAATCCAAGGATGCAGATTACTTAAGTAAAATTCTTTGGTAATCCTGGGCCCACGTGGCTTCATGGCAGCAACGGGCTGAAGCGAGAGCAGTCCTGCCCTTGGGGTACACTGATTTCTTGCTGGCCCGAGGCCACACCACTCCCCAGTCTCCTGAACTGTTAGATATGGTTCTGAAAGATAAGTATGACTAAGTGGAAATTCCAGAAGCACCATACTCATTGAATTACCTGTGTGACATTTGAGTTTTCAAACCCTGTTTCATATTTAGGTTAGGACTTGTTAATTGTGGAACAGTAGAGTCAGATGTCAGTAAGGAGGTGGGGGATGGGAGGGGAGCAGGGGCCAATGGAAAGTGGGGGGATTTGGGATAAAGGCTGATGTAGCCCTCTCCTGCTCAGCCCTCCTTAAGAATCTCTGATGATGCTGGTGTCTAGAAGCTTGTCCGTGGATTAGATAGTTAAATCTTCCATTATACTATCTTATTTTCTGATATGTATGCCTTAATCTATAAACATTCACTCTAGGCTACAAGTTTGCAAGCAAGCTTCCAGCTTGGTAATTGATATTGGTGCCTCTTTATGTAAGTTATATCTTTAAAATAGAGCAGTTGCTTTAGCATTTAAAAGACATTCCAAGTATATTATGAAGTACTTAGTTTCCAAAAATATTTCCAACAGATATTTTGTTACATCTAAATATACATTTACAATACTCAGTAGACCAGAATAGCTCTAATTTATATATTTTGGTCCACTGGGTTAAAAAAGGAAACTTTTTTAAAGTATATTTTTAATCAGTGTGTTTATCCCAAAGATACTATTGGCTTCTTCAGGCACATAATGTTAGAAAAATAATAAATGTGGTATGTTCTCTGAACTGATTCAGAATTTAATGAGCGATGACATCTCCGCTGAGCGTGAGGATGGCTAACTTTTAATCTGAGCTCACAAGTGTCCTAGAGCTTAAACAAGCTTATTAACTCCCTTGGTATCATTCGCTTAATGTTCAAAACTCAGATGATAAACAGTTACTGCCTTTGTGTGGTGAGAATTAATGTTTGCTGAGTTGCAAGCATTGTTCTGAGAAAATAGTCTTAATTGTTTGCTTTGTACATTTTCTGCTTTATTATTTTTATTATTCGTCTTGCCTCTGAAATTGGTTGTTACTGGGTTCCCATTACTTCTTTATTAGTTACTTTATAAAAGCTATCTTGTGATTTATCCTCCCTCCCACACTTGCTTTTCTCCAAATATCATTAACAGAGGCAAAAGGCAGGCAAGCATTGCTCACCTCTAAGGAGCTGGTGGTGCTCTAAACGGCTTCAGATGGCTCGCCCCTTGTCTTTAGGATAGATCACTCCAATTTCTTGACTGCTGTGCTGTGAAAGAACTTATATGATGCCCAGGAGGTTTATTAGGAAACCATTCCAAGTAATAGTAAGAGGGCAGGATTAACAGGGTCCGTATGGGGACTCTAATCTCCCTCTCTATAGGAGGAAAGGAGTGAGATGCATCTTCCAGCATGGGGTGAGTATTGTAAGTGTACAATGCCCTCGTAACATGGTGCGCTATGTAAAAGGGCAAGAATAAATCATTACTATCGTGCAGAGGAAACACAGTCTGTTGCACCTATAAGTGGGATCCCTGCCACATTTCCACCTATCATGACGTAGATGCTTTCTCCTACCCTTATTTCTCAGATTATCTCATGTTACCTACTATTATGTTCTCTAATTTTTCAGTGTAGTTTTTCAAGATGATACAGCCAGACATTCTGATTATGATCCAACTTCCTGATTATGTTACTTTGGGCTAATGACTTAAACTTCTGTGCCTTGGTTTTTTGAACTTGAAAATGGTATTAATAATTCTGTCTACATCATATGGCAATTATATGGATTAAGCACATGTGAAAAAGCTTAGTGTAATGCTGGCCCACCTTCCGAGCAGGCCCTATCTTATCTATCATTGAATAATTAGCTGTTATTCATTCACATTTGGGGCTGAGGTGGCCCAGGGTTATGACCTCTAATTCTAAGTGGGCCTATAGTCTGAGATATCTTCAGTGAATACTTGATGAAATGCTTTAGGTTAGAAAGCTTTGCATTTAAGTGGACCAAGTTATTTTCTTCTATCAAAACTAAGTAATCACATTTATGCATGTTTCAGGCAGAGTAGGCAATAATAAGGTAAAAACTTTAGAACTATTTGTGCAGCCTTTTATTTTTCCTGGCTATGTAGGAGACTAGTTCCCTTAGCTGACTCTTCCACTTAGAACAATTTAAAATGACATACAAAACATTTAAACAATCTTTTAAAGATATCAGTGAGAAGGCAGGAAAGTAAAGAATTCCTACAAGTCCAAAATCTTCAGGCTCTGAGTAGACTTCTGCTTTGAGAGTTTTTGATCAGTGCAGTGACTTTGAGCATTGATTTTTATAACCTCAAGAGACGAGGACAGAAGCTGGCCTAGGACAGATAAGCCTTTTAGGAAACCTTCTTCTCCTAAAAGCTCAGACTTTTAGGGTCTTTATTTATTTCCATTTCACCCTTATGCTGACAACAGACCCCAGTAGGCTGCATTTTCAGCATAAGGGTGAAATGGAAATAAATACACATACCCTGTCACCCCTCAAGGCTGAGTGAAGAGAACAGCCTCAAACCTTGGTGCTGGGTAGGGGTCAAAATTTCTCCTCTGAGAACAAGAAACACCACCTGAGTTTTCAGCAGAACTCACAGACTGGTCTAAGAAAGCCTCAAGCCAAGAATTTAGTTTAGAGCAGTCCTGGCTGGTAATGTTTCAAGGTACATGGTAGAGCAAACACAAATCCCATCTGGAAGAGCTCTTCTTCAACATAGGTTTCACGTCAAATTGTGACAGTTTGATATCTAAGTAATATAAGCTCCAAATCAAAAGTAAAAAACTGTAAAGGGAAGCAAGACACCAAAATATATACAAGAGCCAGCAGAAAAAGAACTATAAAGATTTAACATATTGCAGTCAAAGAAGTTAAAAAGCTGTGTATAATCTAATAAATCAAATAGGAACAAAGAATAAGACTATGATAAGTTATCTTGATTATTTGAAAAATAACCAAATATAATTTGTAGACATGGAAAATATATTTAACATTTTAAAAATGAATTATGGATTTAAGAGAAAGTTAGAAAAAACTCAGAAAGGCTGGCAGATAGATCTGGAAGATGAAATCCAGAAGGCAGTGATGAGACAAAGCTATGGAGGTCATGAGGCAAAGAGAACCAATGAGAAGGACGACTGTGCTTGGAATTGGGGTTACAGAAAGAGGAAACAGGAACAGCAGTGTTAGAAGGGGTGATGGTTGAAATACTTTTACAAAACTAAAGCAAAACACTTATCCTCAGGTATAGAAAGTTTGATAAATCTCAAGTAGGATTAAAAAAGAGAGAGCTCAACCTATATGCATCATAAACTTTGAGTATACCAAGGACAAAGGGCAGTCCTCAATGCAGCCAGAGGGAAAAGACAGATTACTTATGAAGAGATGTATGATTTACTTCCCAGGGGAAATCAGGAAACAGTGGAATAGTATCTGCTATTTGTTGAGAGAACATCTAGAATTTTAGACCTATCAACTATGTCCCCCAACTCTCTTATTTTATCTTCTGTTTTTCCCTTTTTTTTTCCTCTTCAAGCTTCAGTCTATCTTTGAGTTCACTAACCTCTTCCTCAGAGTGCTCATTTTGATATTAATTCTAGCCAGCAATTTTTGAATTCAGATATTCTATCCCACAGTTCCAGAATACCCATACTCATACATAGGCAGAGAGGTGGGGAGTCCCTGCCCCTCGTCGTGGGCACCAGCCCAGCTTTCTATGAGCTCCAGTGTCCTCAGAGGCAGACACAGGTGCAGGTCTGAGTAGAGAGACCTGAGGGAGATATGGGACAGAAAAGAAAGGTCACCTGGGAGAGATGTTCTCTATCATCTGTTCCCTGAGGGGCCTAGACCATACATATAAATAGAAAAGAGAATAAATAGGGAAGGATCAGCTGAGGAGCCCAGCACCCTGGGACTCCCCTCAGAGGTTTGTGTCAGCAGGAGACAAACGTCGAGGAATGCCACACGTGCCAGGACAGAGCCCTTCTCTGACTCCCAGCCACCAGCTCCCTCTTCTGCGTCCTCTTCAACAGGTGCCCACCTCACATGCTTCCCTTGCAAGGACCCTTCCAGTCAGCCCCGTGGTCCAGGATGGTGGAGGGCTTTCCTGGCCCAGGCACTGAGAATCCAGGAAGGGGTATGGGAGAGATGTGGAGAATGGTCCAACAGAACTCTTGAAGGGACTTGCTTTGGTTTCACTCTTAGTGTAGGCTGTAGGCCTTATTCCTATGGTACTTACCCATAGGTCAGAGACTTTTTATGGTTTCTACAAGGCTTCTGTCATCTCAGACACCAGCCACATGACCTTAGGAGTCCCCCAAACCACTGTATTTATGACCAACTACCTAAAAATTATGGGGTTTCTGTGACTCCTTTATTTGATATTTCACTGGAATGACTCCCTGACCTCAGAAAGGTTCTCTATTTAGGATTATAGTTTTGTTATAAAAGATACAGGTCAAGATAAGCCAAATGAAGAAACACATAGGGTAAGGTGTGGGAGGGTGCTGAATGCAGAGCTTACATGCTCACTTCCCATGGAATGAGGGTGCGTCACCCTACGGCACATCACTATGTTCATCAACAAGGAAGCTCCACTGAGCTCTGGTGTCCAGAGTTTTTATTGGGACTTTGTGAATCATTGGCCATATGACTGAGCTCAATATCCAGCTCCTCTCTTGTCTTAATCTATTTTCTGTTGCTATTAGGGAGTACCTGACACTGGATAATTGATAAGAAAAAAAGGTTTATTTGGCTCATAATTCTGAGGACTAGAAAGTCCAAGATCAAGCAGCCACATCTTGTAAGCTTTAGGTGAGGGGTCAGGGCCAGGGCTTCACTATACCATGGTAAAGTGGAAGGGGAAGTGGGTGCAGGAAAAAGGAGAAAATACAAGGGCATCTTTGTTTCACAATAGCCCGCTCTTGTGGTAACTCACCCAGTCCAGCATTATTCCCTCTTAATGGCCCAATTACCTCTTAAGTTCTACCTCCCAACACTGCCACAGTAAGACTAATTTCCAGCACAGAAATTCTGGGGAACACATTAAAGCCATAGCATTCCACTCCTGAATTTCCAGAATTCATATTCTCCTCATAGTCCAAAACATAATTATTCCATTCTACTAGTTCCAAAGGTCTTAAATTGTTCCAGTATGAACTCGAAAGTCCAAAATGTCAACTGTGAGCAGCCTGTTATCAAGTAGACAGGTCCCCTAGGTCCCTGGGTATTTGACGGGAGAGGCAATCTTGAAGATCTCTGAGATGCCATCAGTGTCTTTCTTCCATTAGCTTTCTAAGACACAATGGTAGACAAGGATAGGTAAGCCCAAAACCCAACAGGGAAAACAAGATTAAGTCTTGAGGGTCGAGAATAATCTTCCTTGACACTGTGTCCCACACTTCAGCTCTCCCGGGCTGGTGTTTCATGCCTTAGCACTGTACTTCTGAGGTCTCAGTGGCAGTCCACTGCCACGGCTCCATGAAGCATTGCCCTAGTGGGGGCTCTGCAGTGGTTTCATCCCTGTGAGGAGTCTCTGTGGACCCTCAGGCTGCTCACAACATCGTTTGAAATCCAGATGAGGCAGCTCATACCTTCTGTGCACCTGCAGAGTTGGCACCAAGCAAATGGTAGATGCTGCCAAGAGTTGTACCTTTCACAGCAGTGGACACAGCTGCACCTGGCGCTGTTTGAGCCATGGTGGGGGCACCCACACAGTGCTAACATTGTACTGTAGGCAGAGACCTGAGGGAAACCATTTTTGTCCCCTAGGTCCCTGGGTATTTGATGGGAGAGGCAATCTTGAAGATCTCTGAGATGCCATCAGTGTCTTTCTTCCATTAGCTTTCTTTCTTCCGAGATTAGTGCAGATCCCTTTTATCTGCAGTAATCTCCTTAGCAAGCAGTTGCGGGACCACATCCTTGGTTTCCTCTCCTGAATGTGCTTTTTCACTCTTTACATAGCCAGGCTGAAAGTTTTCCAGATTTTCCCATTTTACTTCCTTTTGATCGCAAATTCTATCTTTAAGTCATTTTCTCCTTCTCGCAACTTAATGTAAATGATCTTTTAACCACTTATCCATGCAACAGTCTGAATGCTTTGCTACTTGGATATTTCTTCCACCCCATATTCCTTGCTGTTAAGTTCTGCACTCCATAAAGCCCTTGGACACAATGTAGGCAAGTTCTTTGCAACTTTATGATAAGTATGATCTGTACTCCAGTTTCCAAAACCCTTTCCCTCAGTTGCAACTGAGTCCTCATAAGACTGGCCTTTACTGTCCACATTTCTATCAACATTCTGGTCATGACCACTTAGGCAACCCTGAGGTGTCCCAGACTCTCTCTAGGCTTTTCTTCTGAGTTCTCACCAACATCACCCCTTAATGTTCCATTCAGGGCAATGTGAGCTTTTTCTAACATTCACTACAAAACTGTTCCAGCCTCTACCCATTACTCAGTTCCAAAGCTGCTTCAACATTTTCAGGTGTTTGTATAGCAGTAGCGCCACTTCTTGATACCATTTTTCTGTTTTGGTCCTTTTCTGTTTCTGTAACAGAATGCCTGCAACTCGATAACTTACAAAGAAAAGAGGCTTATTTTGGTTTGCAATTCTGGAGGCTGGAAAGTTCCAGATTAAGTGACTACCTCTGGTTGGTTTCTGGTGAGGGACTTTAGGCTGCATCATAATATGGCAGAGAAATAGAAGAGGAGTGAACATGTGGGGGCAAAACACAAGGAGTAGCCTTGCTTTATAACAACTCACTCTCATGTTAACTAATCCAGTCCACTGAGAGTGACAACTCACTCTGTCCCTTGAGAATTAGCCCAGTCCCGTGAGAGCATCAGTAATCCCTCCTAACAACCTCATCCACTCTTAAAGGCCCCACATCCCAACAGTGCCACGCCAAAGACCAAATCCAGCAAATGAACTCTGGGGGATACACTCAAACCACAGTGTCTCTTTCCCCAAAGGTGAGGCCCACTCTGTAAGCTCTAACCCTCTAACCACAAGGCTGGTCTTTCTGGTGACCAACCTGTACTCTCAGTCATCTCATCTCTTGGTGTAAACTCAAGTGTGATCTAAGGGGATCATAACTAACAAAGTCACTCTTATTACTGGAGAAATTCCATGGATTTAGTGTCTCTCTCCCAGAGACCAGGGACAAATGCCAATCAAGTTCTTTATTATACCACCAGGTCTCAATTGCCCCAAACCTCATTGTGTTAGCAAGGTCTCTATCCTGTGGCTAGATCAGAACTTCATCTACTCAGCACTGTGCACCCTGAGCCTGAATCACCTTGTTGAGTCCATCTCAGATTCTCAACCCACAGAAACTGTGATAAAAAATAAGTGTGTGGTTTCCTCTTTCCACTGTCTTGGGGCCTGTGGAGGTCTGCTGGGAATAGGACTTCTAAAAGGCAAATATGTCTGGAAGGCTGTAGTCCAAGGCCATTTTTGCTGGCTATAAGAGAGGTCTCTGGAACCAAAGAGAGCACACAGCTCCTCTTAAAATTGAAGGTGTTTATGCCTGAGATGAAATTGAATTCTATTTGGGCAAGAGACGTGCTTATGTATACAAAGCAAAGAACAACACAGTGACTCCTGGCGGCAAACCAAACAAAACCAGGGTAATCTGGGGACCGATAACTTGAGCCCATGGAAACAGTGGCGTGTTGTTCGTGCCAAATTCTGAAACAACCTTCCTGCTAAGGCCATTGGACTCAGAATCCATGTGATACAGTACCCCTCAAGGATTTAAACTGATGAAAAGTAAATAAAAGTGGATCTGTGCTGTTGTAAAAAAATAAATAAGTGTGTGTCAAACTACAGGCTTTTGAATGGTTGTTTACACAACAACAACGACAAAAACAAAATAACCAGAATAGGATTGTAACACATTGAATAAAATAAGACTATATGGATCTATGGGTATATAAAGGGTTAAATAAATAGATAGAATGCCAGATAAGAAATATAGAGGGAATTCTGGAGTTTAAAAAGTTGTCAGTGAATACTGAAAACCAAGAGTCAAAATTAGATGAAGAACAGAATCTTTACATATTTTAGAAGTATTACTCCACACATCACTTTTTAGTTACAAAAGTAACTCTACTTTGGGGACACTTGGTGGATACAACCTTAACCAAACAATTAAAGCTAACTTCACCAATATTAGAATAAACCAACATCATGTGCCTCTTGAGATGATATGCCAAGAAGGACAAATGTCAGTTCTGTGTTATTCCTTTGAAAGAGTATAACATAAATCTTATAAGGAAGCATCAAACAAATTTAGGCTGAGGAACATTGTACAAAATAACTTGCCTTTACCCTTCAAAAATATCAAGGTCATGAAATACAGAGAAAGGCTGAGGAACTATCCTAAAGAAAAAGAGACTAAGGAGACATAACAACTAAATGCAATCTGTCTCCTGGATCAGATTTTGGACTAGGAAAGAAAAATAGATATAGAGACATTTTTGAGACATTTGACAAAATTTGAATATGGACCATGGATTAGATAATAGTATCATAGCAATGCTGATTTTTATAGTTGTATTATAGGAGGATGTCTTGACCTCAAGAAATATATGCCTTGGGGCTAAAGGCACATTGGGCCTTTAACTTGTTCTCAAATGTTTCAGTGGTTCACCCCAAAGTATATACATAGTATGTACGTATATTCACATACATATGTTGTTTGTATGTATGTATAAATGTGTACACATACCTGCTATATGTGTGTAGAGAGAAATGGTAAGCAAATGTGGCAAAATGGTGAATTTAACTTAAAGTATGAATATTATTCTTGCTGTTTTTCTGTGTGAGATTATATCAAAATAAACATAAGCAAGATGAGGGTTTCTGCTATCTCACTTCTACCTAAATATTGTGCATTGGAGATCCTAGCTAGTGCAATAAGGCAAGACAAGGAAATCATCAGTACAAAAATTGGAAAGGAAGAAGCAAAACTATAATTATTCACAAATGATATGGCTATGTAGAAAAGCTAAAAGGCCCTGTGAATAAATTCTTGGGATAACTAATGCAATTTAATAAGATTATTAAATACAAAATCAATATGCAAAATTCAATTGCATATCTATATGAGATCAACAAAGAGAAAATGTAATGTAATTTTTGATGCCATAATCACTGGCATCAAAATATAGTTTAAGAATGAATGTAACTAAGATGTGTAAGATCTTCATGGAAAAACATTATGAAACTTTGTTGAAAGTTCTAAAGTAATATAAATTCTAAGACAAGAAAAGAAAGCTCAATACTGTAAAGAAGTTTATTCTCCCCCCAAATGAGCAGCATATTAACTTTCTATTATGGGATTGTGTGTGTGTGCATGTAATTTGACAAATTGGTTCTCTAATTTATGTGAATTTAAGGAGCAAGAAATAATAATGGCCATCTGAAGAAAAATGCAAAAATTGGAGGGGAGGGGTCTCTAGGGCCCTGTTGGTGAGAAACTTGTACAACTCTTTTGGAAAACACTTTGACTTCATTTAGTACAGTCAATAGTGCTCAGACCTGGGAACCAGACACTCTACTCTCAGGTATATTTTCCCACAGAATCTTTCCCATATTTGTGCTGGGAGATATGAATATGAAAGTTCTAGCAACTTTGCTCATAATAGTTAAAGATTATAAATAATTTAAAAATCTAGCAACGTAAGAATGTATAAATTCTAAATTGTGATATAATCTATAGCGATGAAGCAGTTATTCTAGGGTAATATATAGAATATCGATACACAGTATAGAATACTGTATGACAGTGAAAAATGAATTATAACTACATGTAACAACATCAGTAGATCTTAGGAACATAATATTGGGCAAATAGAAGCAAGTTACAAAAACATGTCCATATATAAGTAAAAACTTAATAATATATACAGATAACTATGGTATTGTTATTTTATATGCTATATATATTTTATGAATACTTTGTTTCTATTCAGAAGTTAATTTTAAATCATTCTAACTTTGAAGTGTTTGTTGGAGCATTGATTAAAATAATAAAATATTTTTAAATGTCTTTCGAAACTAATTGGCTAAAATAAGGGCAGGATGACCACACCATAGCATGCAGGGTAGCAATTTAAAATCATGTAGTCATTGTACCCGTGCACGTATTTTATTGAAATGGAAAGTTGTTCACAATATGCTGTTAAGGGGGAAGGTTATAGAGAGTATGTACTGTAGGCTGCTAATTTGAAAAATAAATAAGATAAACATAGAGGTCTATAGAACAACAAAAAAATCAAAGTTTATTTCTGAGTAGTCAGAATAATTTTTCTTTTCCTCATGACTTTCAGTACATTCTAGTATTTTCCCACAATATAGTACTTTTATTAAGATAAGGGGGTAAAGTCTGACAGTGAACAGAGACTAGCGCACACCGCCCCACCAAGTGCTCAGTTTATTCATCTGTCAGTGTGTATTTGCAGAGGACCTATTGTGTGTGTGAGGCCCCTGCTTGGTGCAAGGAGCAGGAAGATGAGTGAGGCCTCGCCCCTGCCCTGGAGAGCTCAGTCTACGTATAAATAGTAAGGAGGTGCCGTGTGTGCCATTATGACACAATGTGGTGCTCTCGTTAATATGAGAATCTTCACTACTTCTTCACCTCCTTCAGCCCACTAAAGAAAGTTCTGTGATTTCTAACACAGTTACTCTATCCCCTCATCTTTGTCTGCTTGGGCTGCCAGAACCAAATACCATAGACTGAGCAGCTTACACAATAGACATTTATTCTCACAGCTCTGGAGGCTGGAAGTCCAAGGTCAAGATGCTAGTCAATTGTGGGTTTGGTGAATGCTTTCTTTCCCTCTCCCTGGCTTGGAGATGCTGCCTTCTGTGGAGAGAGAAAGAGATTCTTTTTCTTATAAGTCTACCAGTCTTATCAAATTAGGGTCCCCCACCCATGACCTCGCTTAACCTTAATTGCCTTCTTAAAAGTTCTAATTCCAAATACAGCCCCACTGGAAATTAGAGTTTCCACATATGAATTAGAGGTGACAACTCAGTTTATATAGCACCCCACTTCTCTCCTTCTTCCCTCATTAAGAGGCAGAGTGGCTCACAGCTAAAGGATGCAGAGGCAGTTACAGAGGGATGAAGAGGTCAGGGCAACTGTGGGAGATGCCAGGACAGCTGGGGCTGTGAGGGAAATGGGGGAGGAAAAAAGGGTTGCTAACAATGTTACCATCAACTGTGTATGTGTAGCCCCCTGACTGTTTTAGAAAAAAGCAAGTAAAGAATTTGTGTTGTTACAGCACTCTACCGAGGGCGATAAAGTAAGACTCTGTCTCTACAAAAAAAAAAAAAAAAAAAATTATGTTTGACCTTGGGGCTGTATTCCTTCCACTACATTATTCTTCGTAGGCTGGACCTCATGGGTTCTGGACTGAATGTTTCTGTAAAAATAGTAGCCTTGGCACAGGGAGGATAGAGCTGTCAGAAGCCCCATCACCAGGCATGACAGTGACGTGGGTGGTGTGAGGAAACACATCAGAATACCAGGAGCTCATTACCATAGTTAAATGTATCAGAGAAGAATTCCCATGCCTGGACTTGTCCCAGAGTCAGGACCAAGTTGCAGAAGGCCGGGCAGGCCTGCACCTCTGGGAAACAGCATAGAGGTTTCTTACTGACTTTTTCTGAAACTTGAGATATAAAAATAACTTGCATCCTATAGTTGAGGATGATTTGTTAATTTTAACATGCACTTTCCTATTTCATAGGAGGTTGCTTTTTATTTATTTGTTTTTGCTGTGGGTGTTGTTGTTGGTTGTTTAATAAATATAACCAATGTGTTTTTTAAAGCGTGACAGTTTCTAGCCTGAGGTTCACTGCAGAGCTGGGGTGAGGTGCCCTGCAGCAGGGGCTAGGCCTGGGGGCCAGGGATGTGAGGACACTGGAAGGTGAAGTTGGGATGCAGGGACGGACGGTGGGGCAGGATGGAGGCTCCTCAGGCACTTGGATCCGCCGTCCCTTCCCTCACTGAGGATCTACATCTGTCCACTCTGGGGTGGGTTCTTAGGTGACTGATTTCTAATGTGAGACAAGGGTGCTGATGAAGGGCGTGTTTGCCCTGCCTCCCTGCCCCCAGCCAGCCTGCTGGCCACCTGTCTACCCATAGCACAGCAGGTGACTGTGTACAGAGGGCTCGTGGTAGTTCTCTACTGCTGCTCTATCAAATCACCTCAAATAGGGGAACTTGAACAATGTCATTTAGTATCTTACTTCTGGAAGGCTGAAGTTTAAAATCAGCTTGCCTGGACCAAAGCCAAGGTGTCAGGCTACATGATGACCATGGGTTGTTTCCAGCATCTCTAAGCCCATGAAAAAGCCCACCAGGCCCTTCCTCTGTTTCCTGATAAACTCCTTGCTCCATAGATATTATTTGCCATGGAGGAGGAATCCTGGGAATTGTGGCCTGGAAGTTCTCCAGCCCAGATGGGATCTTTGGGGTCCATTGCTGGTTGGGTGCTTGGATGGGGCTGGGGAGTGGATACATTTTGGGTTTTCTCCAGGTGCTCTAATGCTCTTGACCAAAGGGCAGAATCAGGTGCTCTGGGAGGCTGGCTGGCCAGCCCACCTGGACCAGCGTCTCTGAGCCAGGACGTCTGCAGGAGACATTGCCATGGCTGACATTGTTAGTGAAGACCCAACCAGGGACATCAGAGCAAGACCAACTGATGTTTGCCACGTGATATGCACCTTTGCCCTCTTGTGTTTGGAGAATCAGAAGTCCATGTGGGGTAGATAAGGCCTGGCCCAGAGTCCTGTTCATGTGGCTCATGGGAGGACTCTCTGCTCTCTCCAGTAAGGTCTTCCAGGGGAGCTCCTGACTGACCAGGGCACTGGCTTAGCCACGACACCCTCCCTCCATGGCCATGCTCTACGATGAGGCTTTGCCATGTGTCCACACTCTGAAAACAAGGCTGTTTCTCCTCAAGATCACACATGAAGATCATATTGAATATAATTCTCTGTGCCTCTGTGTTATGGGTTTATAAAATGCCCAGCAGGGGCCAGGCGCGGTGGCTCATGCCTGTAATCCCAGCACTCTGGGAGGCCGAGGCAGGTGGATTGGCAGCTCACAAGTTTAAGACCAGCCTGAGCAAGAGAGAGACCCTATCTCTAAAAAATAGCTGGGCATTATGGCAGGCTCCTATAGTTCCAGGGAGGCTGAGGCAAGTTAATTGCTTGAGCCCAAGAGTTTGAGGTTGCTGTGACCTATGATGCCACAGTACTCTACCGAGGGTTACAAAGTGAGACTCTATCTCAAAAAAAAAAAAATTGCACAGCAGGGCGGAGATACTGTGAAGGTAGTTTGTAGTGACTTAGATTCCCAGAAGTCACTTGGATGGTCTGTGTGGCCTCAAAGGAGCGCAGAGGCAGTGCTTCCTAAAGGCCCTGGGGATTCCTACTTCCTTATAACTCTAGCTTCTAGAGGCTGCCAACCTTTGGAGTTGGCCCCACATCACTCTGACAACAGTCTCCTTCTCCGACTCTGCCCTGCCTGTCTTCCTCTTATAAGGACCTATGATCTTGCAGGATAATTTCTCTGTCTCCAGATCCTTACCTCAAGCTCATCTACCAAGTCCCTTTTGCCATGTGAGGGAACATATGCATAGGCTCTAGGGATGAGGACATGGACTTCTGTGGGGATGTTACTCTGTCTACTGCAGAGCCGAGTCCTGAGCCACCCTGTCAGCTCCCTGGCCTGAAATGCACTTGGTTCTCCTCCCCACGGTTAAAGGACACAGATTATTGAAACATTGCATATTGTAGTGATGGATGCCAGTAATGAATACTTTTAATGTCACTCGCTTGAGAACCTGGCTGTGAGCTAGGAGGGGGCCTGATGATTTCGTCCCTGTCGCTGAACTTGTTGCGTTGTGAGCTAAAACTTGACTGGCAATTGGAAAAGGATCATCTTTCCCTTTCTATTTTCTTATTTCACACTGATTTATTTTCAGTTGTAGCTCATAAAACAATTTTATGCTCACTGCATCGCTGTACATTTGCCAGAGTTGAAAGGCCTGCTTAGAACAACTGGGGCTCAGTCCCCACCCGTGGGGAGACCCACACACCACACTCGGCTCCAACCCTAGGTCCTCCCTTGGGTCTCCAGCAGCAGAAGCAGGATGTTCCAGGCCCTGTGAGTCATAAGGATGAGTAATCCGGAAAACTCCCAATGGGGGAGCCTCCCTGGCAAGGTGACCACAGTGATCAGAGCCGAAGTCCAGCCCTGAGCACCTCATGCCTCTCCCCTTTCATGCCTCACTCACGCACTGAGGACAGGTGGCTGCGCTTCCCCCAAAAGTGGCACCTTGTAACAATTAACTTAAAGGATCATGTTGACAAGAAGGTTGTTACTGTTTTGAAGGAGAGTTGGTGAAAGACACAGTGTGAAGACAAAGTCCCATCAGTGGTTAGCCAGCAAGATGCTAGGGGTGGGCCAGTCAGGTGTCCAAGGCCCTCCCTTTACTATGTTCACTCTCCCAGCAAAGAAGAGTGTTGGCCCCATCCAGGGCCCAGGCTCATTGCCCAGAGGTGAGATTCTGGCCCATTGTCCAGGTCTGGGCACAGCCCACTGTGGTCCAGGCTTATGCAGCATTGGGCATTGGAGCAAGATCCCAGACCAGTGTGTGGCTGGTAGAGCACAAAGCAAACAGACCCCACCTTGGGCCCTGTGTCCCTCAGAAACTCTGCCCAGTTCAGCCTGAGAGATCTCTGCATTGGGAGAGATCTCTGCATTGGGATGTGGGGCCTGGGTCTAGCTGTTAGCAAGGGGTTACCAGCCCCTCCTCTGCTGAGTGTCTTGCGTATCTGGGAACTCATGGGGAAGGGTCGCTGTAGTCAGGTCAGGTCCTGGCCATAGGTCCACCTAAAAGCATCCGAGCCCCATGGTAACTTCTAGCAGGAGCAAATGAAGTTCTCTTTCTAGCTAAACTTGTGCCTTCTCCAGGACATGTAAGAGTAGGCACGTGTCTTGTCTTCTTGCCAGGCCACAGTCTCCTTGAAGGCAGGTGCTAGGTTTCCTGCTGAATTTATCTTCATTTACTTAGGGTTCTCTTCAGGCTGCCTAGGCTAGTGCTGAGCACTCAGATGCACGGTATGTGACTTAGGACTTCGCATGGCCCCTGAGAACCGCCCCATTGTGAACTGTCCCAGGATAGCAGGGAGCCCGGGCCCCCGGGGTCGAGCAAGGTGTTTTTAACCTGCTCTAACCTTGAACTCGAGCACCAGCAGCCCAGCGTCTCTCTGCTCCTGGCAGCTCTGTAAAGGCCGCAGCCCTCTCAGCTCATGCTGCAGCCTTGGAAGATGCTGATACGCTAGTTTTGCCTGCACCATCTTTCTCTCCCTTAGATCAGTGATTCCCCCAACTCTTGGTTTTACAGCACCCCAGGGTGTCTCCAGTTGTCTCAAGGGCTGGCCCAGAATTCTCAAAATTATTTGCTTCAAACAAAAAACAAATATGCAGAATACAGCAGTTTTAGCTGAATTTAAAGGAGGAGGAGAAGAAATGTACAACAAAATCCAAACAAGCAAATTGAGTGTCACACTCCAAAAGGCTGGGCTTGCTGCCTTAGAAAAGAGAAATGGTTACACAAAGCCAATGTCTTCACGTACTTGTTGAGATCCGTGTTTTGGGGACTGCCACACAAATCTAATCATACAAGATAAAAAAAAACATCTTACTGCTTTCTTTCCCTTTTCTATAGAAATAAATGTTATTATGGATGAATAGTGTTACGTGAAATGCCATTTAACGGAGTTCTGAACCAGCAACTCTGAAGAGCTAGTCTCCAATGAAGCAGAACTTCCCCATTTGCTAATCCTGTTTGTTCAGGAGGATTCAGAACTGGAAATGCCCTACCTGGGGTGGGGGATTTTCAGATCAGGGATTGGGCACTAGGAAGGCAGGGGTGCCTACGTTTCCTCATCTATAAAATACATGCCTTGTAAAGTTAGGAGAATTCAATAAATTAATGTTTATAAAAACCATGGAACAGAAGTTGGCACATAGTAAGCATTATATCAGTGTATGCTCAATAAATTACTGAAGTCCTATGACATACTGGGATTGGTGCTGGCTGGGTAGGTTGCCGGTCTCGTGTTCATGTCTGGGTACTTTATGTCTAAGGGGAACGGCAGGGAGGCAGCTGAAGAAAACACCTTGTGATGAATGCTAGTTCAGCACAGAGTCACGTGAGGATTCTTAATTAAGCCATGGATTCTGGTGCTGGCGTTTGTTGTTAATGTTTTGGACAAGTCATTTATCTTTTCTGAGCCTATTTGTATTTGTAGGGAATGCTAGATTACAATAACAAATAGGCTCCATAATTTCAATGGCTTAACACAGTAAAAGTTTACTTCTTGCTCCGGTAACAATTCTGAGCGGGCTTTTAAACTGTCGAGGCAACTGTCCTCCGTATGCTCATTCAGGGGCAGGGACGCAGGCTGACAGTAGCTTCCAAGATTGCCCTGGACAATCATCATCCCAGGTAGTCTGGGAAAGGGCATGGAGGCAAGGCTCTGGGACATTGTTAAGGGCCAGACCGGGAGGTGGCACTCCTCACTGCCACACACATTCTGATGGCAAAGACTTAATCATGTGGCCACATTTAATGGCAAGAGAGGCTAGAGATATGATCCAGGTCTACAGCCAAAGGAGGACAACAGAGTGGGCTAGACAGCTCGGTTTGTTCATTTCTAAAATACAAGGTGATGTTCCCTGCCATGCTGACCCACAGGAGTTGCTGGGGAGACCATGTGCCATAAAAGGCATCAAGCCACCTGTGCTGGAAGGAGGTGTGGACAGGGAGCTGTTGCCCACAGTGTAGTGGCTTTGTCCTGCAGAAGAGTGAGGTGGGGTTCTGGGGGTATCTTGGCACCACCCCTACATGTATCCTCACCAAATAAATGCAATTCAACAAATAGTCATAGAGGAGGTTGCCAGGCCTTCCTTTGGATGCTTAGGGGCATAGAGTGGTCCCATGAAATGCTTGGCAGGGGCCCCGAGGGAGGAGCATGTGTGAATTAGAATAACAGCTCAGTGTGTCTTGCAGCATGACTGCTAGCACGTGGTATCAAACCCAGACGAGGTGGGCAGGGGTCTTTCCCAAGAAGGGAACATTAACAGGGCTAACCCAGTTGGCCCAGCAGGGGTGGGATGCAACTGGGGCCTTGTGTTTAAAGCAGATGGAATTGCATGGGCAGAGTCCTGAGGGCAGGAGAGCGTGGCCTGAGTGAGAAACTAAAACTCAATGTAGACTGATCGAGGATGCGGGGAGGAAGCCAAGAGACCAGAGTGGTTGGCAGAGACTCATAAGCCACAGTGAAGCCTAAGGCTCAGCTCACCTTCCTGTGGGAAATGCTCCCTTTGTTAAAGGTGACTTATTTCCTGGATTCTCAATGGTAGGTATTAGGAATTGTTATTAAAGCAGCATGAGAGGTCATGGCTTTTTACCTGCAGCCACATTTCACCTGTTCACTATGTTTGCTGTTAACCAAGTCCCTGGGATGAGGGGCAGGCTCCTACCAGGGCTATGCTGTGGTGTTTGGACTAAATCCATTCCCAGCACAGGCCATCTGACTCAGAGGAACTAAGTTAATGAGATTTGTGCCCCAAAAACTTGTAGGTAAGTGCACAGCGTTCCTCAGGTGCAGGAGGTGGAGACCATGCATGGCCAAGGCTGCTGTGCAGTGTGACTGACCCCTGGCTATCAAGGATCCTTTGGACCCTCCTGCCTGGGTCCAGAACTGACATCCCTGGGTGGGCCATTCACCCTCTTAGTGATTGTTCTGTATTTCACTCCATCCGTGCATGCTTGTTTACCATGTGCCTTGATGTTTCCAAATAAGAAGTGGGGAAATTTACAAAATGTGAATGACTCTTGCTACTCTGAGTTCCCTCAGCTGTTCAGTCTGCAGTTGGTATAAGATCAGTTCAGACCTGCATTTTCAGAGATGATTTCTGGTTGTTTAACAGCATTATGTGTCTGGAATGCTTATAACACCAAACTGTAATGCAATGAACATGCTCACATGTGTGTGTGTGTGTGTGTGTGTGTGTGTGTGTGTAAGAGAGAGAGACCAAGAGGATGAGAGAATGAGGACTGGAGAGGGGTAATACGCGTACCCTGGTCTTCATGAGGAGTCAAAGCAGGTTTTGGTGAAAGTGACACGCCTCTGTGAGGTGTAAAGCTATATCAATCTTCCTGTAAGCTTGGCTAATTTTTGATCTTCTGACTATGCTAGCCAGGCATTAGACGGAGTGCCAAAATATACCCCTCAGTTTGCAGAGCAGTAGAAGGTGTTCAAACACAGAATCAAAATAGAGGATAATTTTTCGTCTTCCACCGAAACCTCTCATTTTCCAGCAGTGTAGAAACAAAACAGGAGGCGGCAGAAACATGCAGGGACTGAGAATCAGTGCATTTGCAATCTTTTGGGGAGAGCCATGGAGGCCTGATGAGCTGCTAAGGACAGCGGAGCCACACTCAGAATCCATCTTTGTCTGCAGCAATTATGGTTTCCTAGACTTATGCAGAGCAACTTGCTGCCAGTTGTCCCTCTGCTGGGTGGGAAAGAGGAGAACAGGGAAACTTCCTCCCAAGAACCCTTAAAAGATGAAGGGCATCATTCTACCGAGGCTCAAAGCGAACCTCTCCATGTTCACATGGATCATGTCCAGGTTGGCCAACAAGTGCTGCTCCTTCTCCTCCTTGGCACCCAACTCGCCTGGCCCCACTACTCCCACACAGCCAAAGTCTTCATCCTCCCCTCCCTGCAAAGGCCTCCCTCCTCCTCCCTGGGCCTGCCCACGTGGCGTCACTCCGTGACTTGTCCACAAATGTGACTGGCTCACACTCAGCCAGCTCAGTTTGGGCTGGAAGTATGTGTGCTGACCTGGTTCACATGGAGATCTAAATGGCTAACAGGGATCACTGGGAACCTTCACTGGTTTTCCATCCAAACTTCAAGGTCATCCATGGTTGATCCTTACCCTACCTCTCCCACAGCGAGTCCCACCCTAACCCAGTATGCTTCCATCTTTCTGGCTGTGTATTAGAGCTTTCCCTATTTGCAAATAAATTCTCTTCTTCCTCCAAGACCAGCTATGGTCTCACCTCTGCAAAGAATTTTCAGTTCCCTCTCTGTTTACTTTCTTTCTCTGCACCCCTCTTTGCCCAGTGCTTGACAATGAGCCCCCACCCCACTTCCATGGGTTTCTTCCTCTCCCCAGCTATGTGATGAGGACAGTAAAAGTCCTACAATGTATTGACCTCTTACTGTAGGCCGCGGATGGGCTCAGCTCCTCATAACATCCCAGCACTGAGTACATTCAGTACCTCTGTGTTAGGCTTCAGTGCCTTGTTGCAGTTAGTAAATCACGGTAGGAGTCAAAGCTGTTTCTCTGGTGGAGTTGTGCTTCTCACCAGTGCCCTCACCATATAGCATGTGACAAGCACTCTGTCCCTGTTACCCCAGTAGTACTAAACATGTAAAATGTGCTCAACTAACACATCTTTGGGGTGTGGATAGTTATCCATCCACATAAGGGGTGGATAGTTAGCAGAGTTGACAGCTCATGCTGGCAGGAGGAGCCAACTGGGGCTTAGAGGGTCAGTTTAGAATTCCAGATCCTGGCACTGGTTGGCTGTGCACCCTCAGGCCCTGAAACTCAGTCTCTTCATCTGTGTGACAAAGGGTTGTGCGCAGCTTCTGCAAACTCTGGAGTTCCTGATGCTTTTCTCTCATTCCCTGAAGAGGTTAATTAGGACAAGGTGCTCTTTAACTGGCAATTACACAGCTGAGACATAGCTTGTTAGTGAGGCAGGCACCACTGCCAAGGCCAGGATGGTTACTGATGATCATTTGCCAGTCTCAGGAGAACAGAGACCAGGAGGAGGCTGCTTACAATGAATAAAAAATCTCCCTCATTTGCCATTAAAAGAGAAAGCTATGGATCCAGAGCTGGGGAACGTTCCTGGGCAGGATGTTTTCAATGCTTCTAATTTAGCTTGCTCTAATTCTCCCTAAGCATCTCTTCTTTCACAGCGTGAAACAAAAGCTGCCTTTGAGTGGGAGCTCTGCGCATCCTCGAGAGGAGGAAGCCAGGCATGAGCTACCCAGATACGGGCACAGTGCACGGGAGAAGGAGCCCAGCCCTCATCAAGCAATCCTCTTGGCTCAGCCAGCTCAGTCTGGGGTGGAATGTGCATGATAAGCTAATTCACATGGAGATCTAACTGGCTGCCAAGGTTCATTTGCATTTTTAACCAAGGGGATACATAATTAATGGCAACCCTTGAGACATCAAACTGACATATTGACCCTGGGCCTCTTTTGCCAGTACAGTAAGCACACTAGCCCAGTTCAAACCCAAGTGTCTGATTAGCCTAAAAACCCACTCTTTCTCTAAAGAATGAGTGGATCCTTGATACATTGTCCAGGACTCCTGGCTCCCTGCCCTGAGCTGGCCTTTCTTACCCATTCTCTACCTGTACAACTCCAGGCATGGACACAAGTCCATTAACATTTCTCCTTTGTATACCCAGTATTGGTCCACTCAAGCTGCCATACAAAAACATCACACACTGGGTGATTTAAACATTGGAAGTTTATTTTCTCACAGTTCTGGAGGCTAGAAGTCTGAGATCAAGCTGCCACCAGGATTGGTTTCTGGTAAGGCCTCTCTCCTAGGCTTGCAGACAGCCGCCTTCTTGCTGTGCCCTGACTTGGCCTTTCCTCTGTGACCATGTGGGGGAAAGACCTCTGGTGGCTCTTCTTTTTCTTATAAGGACACCAATCTTTATTGTATCATTTACTATTTTTTTTAAATTTCAGATTTATGTGAGGGCACAAATGTTTAGGTTATATTGTTTTCATTTCTACGGTAAAGTTCAAGTTGTATTTCAATCTTTCACCCAAAGGAGGTGCTAACACTCTCACTTACACCACATTAGTGAGTCACCAATTACCCTCCGCCTCCCTCCTGCCCTCTCTCTCCTCTCCCATCCCCCTTGCTCAACTATGTGTTTTACTTTTGTGTGGGCGTATAGTTGTTTATATGTCGGTTTCATAAAACAGTTGAGTACATTTGATATTTTTTTCCCATTCTTGAGATAACTTTACTATGAAGAATGTGTTTCAACTTCATCTATGTAAATACAAAAGAAGAAGGTGTCCTTCTTTTCTTAAAGCCAAAGTATCCATAGTATACATACTGTATACATAGTATACATAGCTAAAGCTCCATAGTATACATACACCTCAGTTTGTTAAACCGTTCATGGGTTGATGGGCACTTGGGTTGCTTCCACATCTTGGCAATTGTGAATTGAACTGCAGTAAACAAAGGACATCAATCTTATCCTAAGTTAACCATAATTACCTCCTTGAAAGATTTAACTCCAAATATAGTCATGTTGGGGTTAAGATTTTAACATATGAATTGGGGAGGATGAAATTTAGTCCCTAAACATTCTGTGGAAAAAAATTTCCAACTCCATAATCATACCCCGTTGGTCAAAATGCAGCAATAATAGTTTTCAATAAGTGCCTAATGCGTTATATAGCACTGAAACAGGGATCCCTGCCTTCAAGGAACTTAGAGTTTCAAATCATGAACTCATTGGATTTTGTGCATTATTAATGATAATTGGGGTCTTTGGAGTGAATCCTGGATGCCCCTGTTGAATCCCCTCAGCTCTGAAGGGCCACTGGGGCAGACACATGCTAAGGATGTGTCAACTGGATAATCAATTAGCTTAATTTAAAAAGAGCAGCCACTGAAATATTAAATGTGAAAGATGCTGCTGAAAATTGTTTAGTCTGCAAGTCACATCAGAGGGATATGAGCATCAGCATTATGTCATGCCTTGGCCTCCAAAAGTCAGGAAGGATGTGAAAAAGCTGGAGAGGGTCCAGAAATAAACAAGGATGAATTAAGGGAGAGAAAATGATGCTATGAAAAAACATGATAAGAGCTGTTCTGTGTGTGTGTGCGTGTATTATTTTTTTAATCCCAGGGCTCCACAGATTGTGACAAATAGGTGATTTACTGTTTTCTAGGGCTCTTAAAGGAAGAATGCTCACCAACTGTTTAACATTTTCTTGGAAAATTTAATAGGAGTCACGGGCTCAAGTCCGGCAAAAGAGAGGTGCAGGAGACAAAGAAGCAGTCATTTTGATTTTGAGTATGATTAAATGCTGAATTAATTTCCTGGCAAGGGATTCACACTATTAGTGGTTCTGTGCTGACAGCTATTTGTCTGGACTGGTTCGTATGGGTAGGTTCAAGCCTCCCTTGCTTGGTAGAATTCTTACTGTGTGTGTGGGGGGAACTCCAGGGACCTGGAGAGCTGCACCCCTGTCTCTTTTGTGCAGTGTCTCTTGAAGTTTCTGCATCTCTGGCATCACAAATGCTTTACATCATCTACCTCCTGGCATCGCTCCTGGATTGCATCACTGTGTTCTTGGGATAGCCCTGCAGTTTATAAATCCATCTACCTGGACGCAGCAGATCAACTGTGGAATCATTCATTTGGTCATTCCACAAAGACTTCTGAGAGCTGACTGAATGCCAGGCACTCGCACAGGCGCTGAAGATGGAGTGGCAAATAGGACCAAGTTCCTGCTTTCACGAAGTTTATACTTCCTGGTCAATTAGGATTTCTTAGTGCAAGTGATAGAAACCCAACCAAAACTTCTTCAGGCCAGGAGGAAAGGCTTGTTACAAATAACTGGAAAGCCCAATGATAATTGGCTCTGTGTTATCATTGGGCTGATTCAGGGCTCAGCAGGAAGCAGGGGCTACCCGCCCTGGGTGCTTTACCCAGAGCTCTGAGCTTTAGAATATGCTTACCCTGAGAAGGAACAGTGAATGCTTGATTAAAAAAAAAAGAAGAAGAAAAGGCAGTTATTGTCCCCAGAGGAAAAAACAAACTTCCAGAAAGTTCATATGGTCCACATGGGGACTCTGAGCCCAGATCTTTCCCTGCATAGTGCTTCGTCAGGAAGCAGCAGGGGCAGTAATTCCCTGGTCCCTTCTTCTCTCATGTCAGTTCTTCCCAAGATTAAGACACCCTTCCATACCATCAGAACCCATCCAGTCCACATGTCCTTCTCAGCACCCAACTCTCTGCTGCCCAAAAGGGAGCATCCACTGTGCCATGATGTACAGTGAAAACTGTGTGCATATAGAATACACGTGTGCATGTATCGGTGTATGATGTCTGACTTTTTATAACGTGAAAAAGAACCCCTGTGTTTAAAAACCCCTTCACTGAACACTTTCCACCCTCCCCTGCCTTCTGACAGATGCCTAAGTTAAATATTACAGCAGGGGCAGGCGGTTCCTGTGGCTCAAGGAGTAGGGCGCTGAGCCCATATATGGGGGGTGTCAGGTTCAAGCTAGGCCCTGGTCAAAAACAAAACAAAAAAAAAAACCACATGATAGTAGGGGCCTGCCAGCTCCCCAATTTCATGCTTAGCACCATGCCGGACGCACAGTAGATGCTCAGTGCTGAAGGAATATACTGTTTGAACTGAATCACTTCCTTGAAGTGAGGCCTGAAGGGTAGAAGGGAAGGAGCTAGGTGCAGACCCGACTCCGCTGCTCCCAGATCCTCATCCCCGCGTCTTGTCTCACTGTTTGAGTGGTCCTAGTCCATCTGCCTCCACTTACTCTTCCCACACCCCTTTGGTTTTAAGTACATAAGCAATACAACCACACTGCAAAAAGGATAAAAGGAAGAGAAGGAGGGAAGAAAGAAGGGAAGGGAGAAAGGAGAAGAGAAGACATGAGAAAAGAAATACAGAAAGCTGGCGCTGTTGCTCCTTGGCTTGTTTCCTCGCAGGCTCTTTTCATGTGTATCTGTTTTATGCTGTTACTTTTTTAACACAGTGGTGCCCACAGTCTACTTGTTTATCCCAAGTAATTTTATGTAATTTTTTTTCTGTACAAAATTTACTCTCCATCTTCGGCAGCTCCCCTTGCTGTAGGGCTAACACCTACATCTCCTGCCTAAGTATTATAATTAGAGCCAAAATGAAACGCATATGACTTGTGAGGTCGAAGGCTCTGCGCCCTCTCTCTCTGATTAGAAGATCTCAGGGATGACTTATTTTGATTTCTTGTTCTCTGATTGCGCCTCTTAGGGCAGAAATGATTCTTGTTAAACAACAAAATTCTCTATAAAAGGCAACTTGCTGGGGAAGGAGGGATAATATCTGGTTGGAAAAGTACAGCTAGTTATTGAATGAAAAATGCCAGAGGGACCCAAGTGCCATGATTACTGCCATCGCCCTTCTCTTGAAAGCCCTGCCGCCTTGAAATGGACTGTGGCCACCCAGGCTGTCCTTTGTATTACTTCTTTGAGGAGAGTGGATGTGGCGATTGGCCTCAGGACAGCTGCAAGGCACCAACCCAGCACCCACTCCCTGAGGCCAGCTCAGTGCCTCGCAAGGTGCCAGGTGCTGGGGTAGGGGGGCAGAACGTTCCTGGTCCCTTTCTGGGGGTGTTCATTTGAGTGGGAGCTGTTAATGGCCAGTTAGTCAGTGTATGTTCAGGAAGCAATGGGCACACTTTGGCTTATAGAAGAAGCCCTGGGTGGAAATGTGTTGTGGGTTTTTACAAAGATCAGACCCAATGGTAGCCTTTGGAAAGCATCCTGAGCATCACTAACTGGTAAGGACAAGCAATAAATGCAAGGGACAGAGGACAGGGGACTCCCTTTACTCGGAGGACCTTGGCCTCTCCCTGAAAGCGAGCCCCACAACACAGCATGATTTGTACAAACATTTCTCTTCTATGTCTCAGTGCATTTATGTGTAAAATGGTGCGGTTAATAGTCTTTCTTCTCTAACCGGGTTGAAGAAAGACTCTAGTACTAACCACATACAAAGATGGATTGTTAATTATGCTCCATGAAGTGGTGATGAGAATAATATCCTTTATAACTTGGCTATGAGAAAGATTTCAGTTTTTCTCCCAAACTGACACATCTGTGTTCTAGTTAATTTGGAAAATATAGCAAAGCCTACAAAAAATATTTGTAAGTGACCATCCAGATTACCATTGTCTGGGCTTTTTTCCTATTCACAAGCTAAGGAAAACCAGCATTCACTATCTTTGTTCTTACATCCTTCTCCATATAGCCCTAATTTTTTTCCTTAACATAGAGTCTAGTAGTGAAACTGTTGGAATTCTGAGCAGAATATGTGCACAGTTTCAGATCATTAGAAGGATAGTTGAACTGCTATTTTGGAAGTTTATTCAGTTCACACACCCACTAGAAATTTAATAAAATGCCTTCCCTCACCCGTCTTTCTCTGGGTATTAACATTTCTAAAAATCTTTACTAATTTGATGGTATAAAAATGGTATTTCATTGTTTAGTTAGCGTTTCTTTGAGTATTGGCAATGATGAATAATTTTTCATCTGTTCATTGGCCACTTATATTGATTTCTATAAAGTTTGGCTGTTTCTTTGTCTTTTTTGTATTGATAGATGCCTTTTTTTCTCTCACTGATTTGTAAAGTAACATTTTTATCTATTAAGGACATTGACTTTTTAGTATACATTTTACAAACATTTTCCCAATTAGTCATTTGCCATTTAATTTTGTTTATGGTCGGTTTAACAAACAGAAGGGTTTTCTATGTTTATTTATGGCCTTTGTTTTCCCCATGGCATCTACACTGTTTCTATGCTTACAAAGCACTTGGCAAATGTGATGGTTAATTTTATATGTCCACTTGGCTAGGCTACAGTACCCAAATACAGCATTTGGTCAGACATTATTCTAGTAATTTCTATGAAAGTATTTCTAGATGAGATTGACATTTAAATTAATGTAGTTTGAGTAAAGCAGATTACCCTCCATAGTATGGGTAGGCCTCATCTAATTAGTTGAAGGCCTCCATAGAAAAAAGACTGATTTCTGTGGAAAAAGAGGACGTTCTGCCCGTCGACTGCCTACGGACTCAAGATGCAGCATTAACTCTTCCCTGGGTCTTACACGTGCCCGCCTACCCTGCAGATTTTAGACTTGTCAGCCTCTGTAATTGCATGAACCAATTCCTTACAATAGACCCTCTCTCCCTCTTCCTCTCCCCCTCTTTACACACCTCCCCACACATCCTATTGGTTTTGTTTCTTTATAGGACTCTAACTAATATACAAACCAAAAATTACGTAAATGTTCATCTATATTTTCTTTTAGTACTATTATGCTTTCAGGTTGTAAATTTTTTGAGTCCATCAGGAGTTTAATATCTGCTATGAGGCAGAGATTTAATTTAATTATCTTCCATGTGGTTGACTAATTGCTCTACCACTGTAAATTTAATGACATATCCTTTCTTCTTTGCTTTGAAACAACATTCTTACCATTTACATGTATCTTCCTGGATGTTTCGCTCTGTTGTGATCTGCCTCTTATGACTCCCATACCCCACTGTAATCCTAGTTTTACAATGTATTTTAGTGTCAGATACTGCAACACTCCAAACTGCCTTTTCCAAATATTTTTTTTGGAAATTTTTCCCATGTGGATTTAAATAATTTTTATTATGCTCCAAAAAGAAACCCTATTAGAGATTTATTAGTGTTGTGTTAATGTTAATAGGTTAATGTGGAGAAAATTAAAATCTTGACAGTTTGAATTTTCCCATTCAGAGACACAGAATCTCTCCATTTACTCAAGTCTCTTATTTTTCTCAAGAAACTTTTGTCATTTTCTTCATATGTATTTTTCCTAATTCCCGGGCATTTTGTATTGTTGGTTTCTGTTGGATTTTTCTTTTTGCTATTATATTTTTTCCATTATTTTTTCCGTGAATTTATATTGTAAATAGTGCCTTACTAAATTTTCTTATAAATTCTACTAGTAATTTTTTGTTCCAGGAAAGATGATCCTTTTCTCTTATTCTTTTCCATATTTTATGACTCTTTTGTTGTAGTTTTCTTATCTAATTGCAATACTAGACCTTCCAAAAAACAAAATCATAATACATAATATGTGAACTTCTTTGTCTTAATTCTAAAAATAAAAGGAATTCCCCAAAATGATTCCTTCTAAAAATGATATGTAAAGCAAGCACCATATTTTTCTTTAAAGTAGGAATTTTACATTAGGAATTCCTCTGAACTTTGTCAAATGCCTCTCTTCCTTCTGTCTAGTGGAATGTTACGATTTTTCACCTTTGAACTGTCAATGGGCTAGCAAAGTTGGTTACAAACATTGGTTCTAGAGCCAGACTCCTAGGTTCAAAGTCTGGTATTTCTACTTACTTGGATGTGGGATTTTGGACAAATTACTTAATGTTTTTATGTTTTGGTTTCCTCACCTTTGAATCAGGATAGTAATAGTCCCTCAATAAATATTGGCCACTAGCTATCGTTACAATTATAGTTGTTATGTGTATGAAATTCATTCCCTCTAAATAAATGATCACTGAACTTTTTGAAGAAGCCCTCTTTGGTCATGGTATGTTACTTTAAAAAAAAAAAAAAGCAAATATCTCAGATTGCATGTGAAGCCTGCACACTGTACCTCATGATTGAATTAATGTACACAGCTATGATTCAATAAAAAAAAAAAAGCACTGAGTTTAATTTGGTATTCTTCACTTAGGACTTTTTCTTTGCATTACTTTTCGTGAAATAGAGCTAAAGTGTTTTGTTTTTATGTTTTACTTCTCCTATGTTTATATAAGTGGTCACTCACATTGAAAACGAGTTACAAAACTCCATCTTTTCAAGAAACTGAATTGTTGAATGTTGTTTACAATTCTGTCTACTTTGCCTAATGTTACTATTACCAGCCTTGCTTTTTTATTTGTTTTTTCTGATAGTCATTTAACCAACACATATTTTTTTAACACATACTATGTTCTAAGATTGATTTATATTTATCCATCATTTAATCTATATCTGGCTTATTTTTTAAAAAGCAGGTATCTTTCAATGAGCCAATCTGAGAGTCTTTTATTTTATGGCAGGAAGATTTAACCTGCTTATAGTAATTATAATGTGGGCTATGATTGGACTTGTTTCTTGCTGGTTATTTTGTTTTTCTTTGCTTTTTATGTTTCATTTTATGAACTGCTATTATTTTATAGTCATCTTTCAGTGTTTTATGTTGCATGTTCCTGTTCTTAAATTTTCTGTAGGTAACCTAAAAATACCTTTAAATTTTTTAAATATAATACTTTAAAATCCATCTTCTTCTAATTCTTAAATTCATTGTCTTTTGAATCTCAATATTAATTCATGTTTATAAATATTTTTTTCAAGACAATATATTACTCTGTCACCCAGGCTAGCCAGGCTGGAGTGCAGTGGCATCATCACAGCTCACAGCAACCTCAAACTTCTGGGCTCAAGCTATCCTCTTGCCTTAGCCTCCCAAGGAGTTGGACTACAGGAACCTGCCACCATGCCCAGCTAATTTTTCTATTTTTAGTAGAGACGAGGGTCTTGCTCTTGCTCAGACTAGTCTCAAAATCCTGACCTCAGGCAATCCTCCCACCTAGGCCTCCCAGAGTACTAAGATTACCGAGGTGAGCCGCCACTCCCAGTCTATTTTAATGAATTTTTAACCTTCTGCTCCCAATTCTTTTCCCCACCCCAATATCACTTCTTGTCTTCTATAATACTATTATTAGTGATTAAGAGACAAACCAATAAAAAACTCTTGGTTGGTCTTTCCTTTCAAAAAATGTTGACAGCTTTTTCATCTTATTAACCAACATGATAGCACTTACTTAGATTTTTCTCTTATTTATTTGGTTGCATGGCTTAATGAGAATTCTTTTGTATTATAGATTCAAGAAATATTAATTTCTTTTCTAGGGTTAGTTATACTAATATTACATCTCCAACAATGTTTGGGAATGAAGAGTAAATGAGTGTTATATTGTCTCAAATATTGCATCTCTAGGATTATAATTTTTTTATACAATAAGGACAACTTTCCTGATGATACTTCTTAAATAAAATTGTTTTTCCTTATAGTTACATAGACATATTACTCTATCATATTCTGGGTTTTTATGTCCCTAAATAAATTCTGAGGGAGCCCTGATTTTGTTTCCTTTGCAAAAAAAATCTTTTTGTTATTTTTTTGTTTTCTTACTGAAGTGCGAGGACCACTTGTGCTTTATCTGCTTTATTTGGAGAAATATAGGTATAGATTTCTTATCATTTTTTTCTCCTGGAACATGATAAACACTTTTAATCTGTGCTTTGGTCCTTAGGAAAAATTTCCACGACTATATCTTAATTATTTGCTCTGGTTCTGTCTTCTGACTATATGAGAACTCTATTGCCTACCCTATACATCTGTTCTTTTCTCTGCACGCTGAGAAAGCGTCTAAAGGTGTCCTCCATGTCATTGATTTAGTTTTGCACCATTTTAGTTCTGCTTTTTTGCTAGCTCCTGCATAGAGGCTAATTCTGCAGATGCCTTTTCTGCCTCATATACCTACTTTACTTTTCCTTTTTCGTGTTGTTCCTTCATTCTCTTTTGTGGAGCTTTTGACCATCTTCTTGTTCATCTGTCCTTCTGTATGGATTTCTGCTTCTCTCTCAGAAACTATGACTTCTTAAATTCTATGGAGGTGCAGAAGGTTTCTTAAATTTTCTTCTGAATCCTAAAACAGATCATTTTCAGAGAGACTTCTTCCAGAGCTCTCTTGGTCTCTAAGTACAGCTTCCACCCGCACCTCCATCTCCGCTCCTTTGCCCTTGGCCTCTTGTTGGGTTTGAATCTCTTTTACTCACCACTGGAATAGAAGCAATCCATTCCCACTCACTGTTGGCTAGTGGTCAGGATGTTTAGATACTCTTATCCTTGCCATCTGTCCACTTGAGTGGCTGCAGATAGCTTTACTAGCATCCCATCCCATAGAATTGGGACTAGGAAAATTCTAAAGGAAGAATTCACCTGTTGCAGTTCTATTTAACTGAGTAGTGCCTATTCTAACCCTATGGCTATTTGTCTGCCATGCTGAATATACAGATGGAAACAGGACACATTGCGGTTTACGGTGCGTCCTGCTGCTGGGATCTCTGCTCTCACCTGCTATGTTGACATGAATTCAGTCACTGCTTGTTCTGGTGATAACATTCCTCTCTCTGACCAAAGAATATAATTTAAATTTTTGTCTCCATATAATTAATTAACACACATATTTATAGAAAGAAATAATTTTGTCCTATTAGACTATATATGATGTGAATATATATACATACACCGAGAAAAACCATGGTTATAGTCTGGAGTTAGGCAGCATCAAAGCAAAATGCCTATTACAGAAGAGGATTCATAAAAGTGCAGCTCTCTGGAGAGAGTCTATGAGGTGGTAGAAAATCTTACCCAGTTTCTCGGCATCACGTTTTTAATCCAGTCCTACCTCTGTTGGCAGTGAAGACTACTGCAGCATTTTATGCAAAATCCATTGTTCTTCCCCCTGAGTGCATAGGTACCATATATATATATATACCTGCGAAGGTACAGACTTATATTTTTACAGACTATGTTACATAACTTATGGTACAGAGTGAAAAGTCATTGAAAACCACCTGCAAGCTGCCTAAAATACTGTTCTGGATGTGTAGAAGTATAACCGCACGACACACTTCTAGTGTGTAAAATTCTTTGAAGAAGTACCCGCATTATTCTGTGTCAGATCTCTCTGTTAAAATAACAAATTGAAAAATATATTGGACAGTAGCTGATTTTAAATTCCACATCTCTAATCTGTTTGAGATCTCAGCCCTATTCGTAAGACCACAGAGCTTTCCTGGTATGTGGTCGTTCACTCCCAGCATCATTTGCGAATCCTAGAATAGGATAGCAATTGAGGGTGTGGAAGAGAAACGTGTGAGCTGTGGGGAGAACTGTTTCAGCTGCGGGTTAGACTATGTGTGGCAGAAAAACAGGCGAGTAGGACACAGGGGAGAAACATAATCTGATGCCTGCAGCACCAGGGAAAAGAGCCAATGGTGGGCCAGAGCAAGTGCCATGGCTTCAGGTGTGGAGGGGTGAGGGTGTCCATGTGGGCCCCCAGGGTGTCCTGTAGGATGCTTGGCTCCATGTCAGAGTCTTTTTCAGTTAAGGATGAAGGATGAGGTAACTGTGGGGTTATAGGAGGGGCAAAAAGAGAGACAAGGACCTTGCAGAGTGCTGGAAACTGCAGACTGAGTGGAGCCAAGGAACCCAGAACTGAATCCAAAGCAGCTGGCTCCCGGGACCTCCGTGGCTGTAGTTCCTCTTCTCCTTCTGCCGCTCCACCTGGAGTGACACTTGGTTCCATCTTCACTTTCCCCCAAGTTTCTCACTATACTCTCCACAGCCGTGCCTGCTGGCCAGATCCCCTGCCCTGTCTCCTCTCTCCGCCTCATGGCTTCCAAATACCTGTGGCCTCTGCTTCCTCATAACTCAGGTGTGCTCTGGTCCCTTTGAGGTCAAGACCTATTTGGAAGCTACTTCCAAGTCTCACTTCTGGCAGGGGAAACTGATTCATTCGCTTGGTATGTATGTACATATGTATATATGTATTTATATATTTATTGTCAGTTTAAATTCCCAAAATAGGCCACCCAACTCTGATCACCTCTTAAAATGTGTGTCACTGGGGAGTCTGGATATATTGCCTTGGGGCCACAGGTGCACCTTGATCCAGTTGCACAATGTGACAGGAGGTCATGATCACAAAATATAGCATATGGCTGCCAGGAGCTACCCTTTCAGTTGGATCTGTGGTCAAGGCAGTTTTGCCTAGAAGAGGCTGTGGGTATGGTAAGAATAGTGTTTGATAGGATTGGTGGGACAGTGTTGGCCAGTGGGGAGGGGGAGATGGCCCAAATATAGAAGCCTGTTTCTTTGTCCTTAAGGTCTCAAGATCTGACTGGTAAGAGAGAACACATGTGACTCTATCAGTGAATGATGCTGAGTATCCAAGGTGCTGATCATGTCCTACTCTAGGGATCCAGGCTCATGGCGGACCACCCCTGTTGCCTAGAGATGCCAGTCTAGGTTGTGGAGGTCCAGAGGAGCCTGGCCCACAGCTGGCCTGCTGTGTTTGAGATGTCTTTAAAGGCATGGTCTATGACCCTGATGAAATACCTTGAGCTAGAGCCAAGAGATGACCAAGCAACATCAGTTGCTACAAAGGCATCATAAAAATGGCTTCTAAAGACCATGTGTGGTGACTCATGCCTGTAATCCTAGCACTCTAGGAGGCCAAGGCAGGTAGATTGCTTGAGCTTGGGAGTTTGAGACCAACCTGACCAAGACCAAGACTCTGTCTCTATAAAAATAGAAAAACGAGTTGAGTATGATGGTGGGCATCTGTAGTCCCAGCTACCCGGGGAGGCTGAGGCAAGAGCATCACTTGAGCCCGAGAGTTTGAGGTTGCTGTGAGCTATGATGTCATGGCCTTCTACCTGAGGTGACAGAGTAAGACTCTGTCTTTAAAAAAGAAAAAAAAAAGTGTGGAAACCTTCTTTGACCCAAAGCAGGCTTTCACAGCCCCATCTCACAGATGGGTTTTGAGGGCCAGGGAAGATAATCAGCAGAAACCTCGTAGAGAGGAATGCAGCTTTGGTTCTGATCCTGGTCTCATGTCTGTTCTACCAACTCACAGCAGAGGCAGGGGAGCAAAATGCTTCTCTTCCAGAAAGGACTCCCTGGGGCTCCGTGAAGACAATGCCCTCAGTAACGCACACACTAAATTTTGTTCCAGTTTGCCTTTAAAATGTTTTGTTTTCTCCCAATTCTCTTGGAGAAAGAGATAAAATCTGGGTAGGAAGCTGAGTATGTGGTTTTTCTTTCTGCAAAGAGAATTGATCTTCCTGAAAGCGTGTGTGGTCTGTTCTTAGGGAAGGCCAGGGACATTGCCGAGTAGGTACAATAGGAAACAGCAGAGTCATAAATTAATCATGGAGAGCCATCAGGAGGGCACCACCTGGACCACATGAGCTTTAACCCAACCTGGAATATTCATGCCCAGTCCTTGGGGTTTGAGAGGTAATTTTTTAATATAGAAATAGGCAGGATTTCATTTAACTTTCTACTTGGTCTTTGGGGATCAATGGCTTTTGTTAATAAGTGATGCTAACAAGATGTGTGGTGTAGGACCATTGTGTGTGTGCGGTGTGGTTATAGGCCACAGCCTGCACACAACACTGTCTATTTAACAGTGGGGGTCAGACCAGTAGGTTCCATTGCCTGGCCATGCCATCTAACTCTATGACCTTAGACAAATTAGTTACAGCATAGAACCTCAGTTCGTCAGCTATAAAATGGGGATATCACTTGTACCTGCCTCGTAGGGTTACCGTGAAGGTTAAAGGAGGCCTGGCATACAGTGGGCACTCAGATGTCACCTATGATTAGTAAGTATGGGTGCGTGGACCAGATCTTTTGCTTATTCTTCGTGTCTAAACCATGGCATCTGGGATTTGTGCCAATTGTTTGTCCCCAGAGCTTTGTAGTCAGTGGATATGTGAATGATTACTGAGCTCCCTCCCAGGTTCATGGCAGGCCATGCAAGGTCAAGGTCCTCAGTCAGTGGGCACTGCCCAGGCCAGCAGGCCAGGACAGAGCTGGCACCTTGACTGCTGGGCTTCTTGGCTGTCTTTGCGCCTTTTATCTTTTCCTGGTTGCTTACATATGTCATCGGATTAGGCCTATTATCCATAATGAAACACTTGGAGTGTTTAGCAACCCAGAAGCTATTGCAGTCCTTTGCTGAAGGACTCTGTTTTTATGAAATGAATCATTTCCAGGAGAAAACAAATGAAAGCTCCAACAGCCATATTCCTGGGCTGAGAGCAATAACCGTTTAAATAGCGAGAGCAAGCTCTCAGTGGTCTCAACCCCTTAAAAGATCTTCCCAGGATAAATTGGTGCTTGCTAAGTGAGTTGCTTCTCTGCAAGGGCGTTAAGGGTGCTAGCTGTAATGAGCAAGGAGGCAGCAGGCGCTGGGACCATAAAGGCTCCTCTTTGTTAAAGAATCAGAGAAGTGGAAATTAAGAAAACAAAAATCTGACCAGGCTGTAAAAATGAAGAGACAGAAAAGGCGGCCTGATTTTTGCTGTGCTGTGAGAGACAAGGCCTCTCTCCTGCAAGAGTCCAGCGGCCCAGGGGAGATGAGGCGTCAGGTTGGGGAGGCCTGGAGCCCTGGACAGAACCACCGGAGTATGGATCACCCAGCAAAGCAGGGCAGCTCTCCTGGAGGAGGCTTACGCACAGGGATGGGAATGTGAGGGAGTCACGGGGAAAGGCCTACATTCTGAAAATTATCACTGGATATTTTTCTTTCCATATGTTGTACTGCTTTGGTTGCTCAGAGACCAGCCAATATATCAGCTTCTTGGTTTACAAAGTACACTAAGGGCTAGTCCTTTAACATGCTTCTAGAAGTACGCTTCCTTTCCTTGAGAAACTTGATTAATAGACTAACATTGACCGTAAATATGAGTAAGATGACAGGGAAAACATGATAGACTTTAAATATTGAGGAACAAGCAACCTTCTCTTAAACAAGATCTGGGCAAAATACATCCTAGCAGTTTGCATTAAAGAGATTACACTGCTAATACTATTTTAAAGCCATTTGCTTTTCACTCAAGTGGTACCAGGACCTCCTCAGACACCGAAATCCTCAGATGCTCAAGTTCTTTATATAAAAAGGCATAGTATTTGCATATAACTCATGCACATCCTCCCATAAACATTTCTAGATTCCTTGTGCAGTTACGTGCCACATAATGATGTTTCCATCTGCAACAGACAGCATATTCAGCGAAGTCCCCTAAGATTACAGTGGAGCTGAAAAATTTCCATCTCCTAGTGATGTCATAGCCTTCATAATGTCATGGCGTAACCATTACTCAAGTGTTTGTGGTGACGCTGGATTAAACAAACCTACTGCAAAATATGCTGAGGAGTGCCTAGCTTACCCATGGGGTGACCTTCCCATAGGTAGCCAAAACCTTTAAGATAGAAAGCTAGGCATTTGACACAGTAGATCTGACCTCAAGTGAAAGGGTTGTTGTCTACTTTGGAGTCCTTGCATTTTTTAAATGTTTCCTACCCTTCCCCATAGCCAAATAATAGTCAATGTGAGCTTGCTTGAGTGCCAGGTACAATCCCTACCTGCAATTTCATTTCCATAACTTTGTGGGGTGCTATTATTCTAATCCCCATTTAACAGATGAGGCTAGTGAGGCACAGAGAGACTTCATAACCAATTAGAGAACCTGCACTCATGTAACTAGTGGGTCAGTATACCTAACAGAATGATTCCTTTCTCTTCCCTTTCATAAGAGGCTTTCACATAAAAACAAAGCTACCTATGATGCATTTCTCATCATGTATCCCCAGGATTGAGTGATGCATGACTGTAGTGCCTGATACAATGTAAATGATATGTCAATAGTTGTTATATTATATATTTTATTTGTATTTATTTATTGTTATGTTGTTTTTATTTAATATTTTCTATCCCTAGTTGGTTGAATCTGTGGATGTGAAACCCACAGATATGGAGGGCCCTGACTGTATGTACATACTTTCAAAAGGGACCCATAGACCACTGACAGGGTGAAGGCAATTTCTGAGCCAGTTCCAAAGCAGGCTTCTGATCACCCTGCAGAAAGGGCCCAATGGGCCTAAACCCTTTCACCCTGATTGGAAAGACCATAAAGAGAAGATCCAAAACAAATATTCATGTTGCCTGCTTTTTAAAGGTCCAGTCTAGTTTATGTCAGATGAATTTTATAGTAATACTTGCCATTTGTTTACTCAGCCAGCTAGCCAGCCATTCCTCCCACAAATATTTATCCAACACATATTTATTGAATAACCTCACTTGTGCCAGGCATGGACGTAGGTGCAGAGAATCAAGAGGGATTCTTAGACAACTCTAACCTGATTCTCATCTTTGTTTGTGCCCTGCCTTAACCTCCAAATCTGTGTAGTGCTTCTTGTCACATCTGTTCTTACACCAAGCCAGGCAGATGATCCCCCAGTTACAGGGTGAGTGAGTGGAGCCCAAGAGTGATTAATGGCAATATGAACTAGCCAGGGAAGTGGAGAATCAGAAGCCAGAATTTTTACTCTTTTTCTCTATCTCCTCTTGTCCACCAAGTTGAATTTCTGATCTTTGTTTTGCTCTTTTGCCTCGCCACTCTAAATCCTTCCTTTCCCTTCTCCCATCCCTTTAGGGTTGAGCTGTTGACTCAGGCTGACAAGTGGATAGAATCAACTCATCTGTGCTAATGGTTAGGAAGCTAATAATGGCTTCATGTTATCTTCATGTGCATTTGCTTCTACCCTGGCATGAGGTCATTAGCTTATCAGACAAATTCCCCACCTCTGGCTCCAGTAGATTCTGTGTTAGCTAGAGTTAGGAGCATGCCTGGACTAAAACTTCAGAACAAGAAAATCCCCAGACAATCAAATGAATTGACACAGTTTTTATTTTTTAGAAAACCATTATAAGCGGTTTCTCGAAGAGATGGGTGCTGACAGCTTTGATCTTTCATTCAATGAAAACTTCCTGAAGTTCAAGGTCCTTCCTTAGCCCCAGTAGAACCCCACCCCATCCCCCATGTTAGGATTGGCAGGCAGCCTGCTTGCCCACTCTCTGGAATCCTGCATTTGTCTTGCCTTACGTAAACCTATTTGAAGAATATATTCACAAGCAAGTAGGATGGGTATTTTTGATGGGGATCCAGGAAAGATGTAGTTTATTGGATTTTATCTATCAACTTATTTGTTTCTGCCAGACGTTGATATGCAACCCTGATGCCGTAATTTCAGGCCTCAGAAGTATTAACGTTATAAACAACCTTTTTCATCTGCGAGTAGGAACCTTAATTTATCACGTAGGTCATAGAGTTTCCGTTTCTCATCCACTTATAAAAAATAAAAAATTGCACAGCTGTAAGGAATGCATCCCTTTTTAAAAAAATTCATTCTAAGGAATAAGAGAGAGAATTTTTTCTAAAACATCTTTATCTCCATGGAAATAAAAATCCTGCTTAATGGCTAGGGGCCTCTCCTGGGCTTTGATTAGGAAGGAATTACAAGAATGGGCTTTTCTTCTCTTCCAGTTTGTCTTCTGGGCTAGTCAGACTTTAGGAAGAAAATCTTGTGTTTGGCACCCTCTGGGTCAGGCACCTTCTGGGATACAGATGTCTGTCTGCAAATCCTGTTGCCACAGGTGTGCTGTGAGGATATTCATTTATTCAGTGACTTGCCAACGACTAGAGAATGAAGAAGGAGGGCAAAGCGCCTTCTCTGTTTTTAACCTGAAATGATGCTCCCTTCTGTTGTGTTTAAAAATAATACTTTTCAGGCTGGGCACCTGTAGCTCAGCAGCTAGGGCGCCAGCCACACACACCAGAGTTGGCGGGTTCGAACCCAGCCAGGCCTGCCAAACAACAATGACAATTACAACAACAACAACAACAAAAATAGCCAGGCATTGTGGTGGATGCCTGTAGTTTCAGCTACTCAGGAGGCTGAGGCAAGAGAATTGCTTAAGCCCAAGAGTTTGAGGTTGCTGTGATGCCACTGTACTCTACTGAGGGCAATATAGTAAGACCCTGTCTCAAAAATAATAATAATAATAGTCTTCATAGTTTGGGGCATTTTTTTCTGATTGTGAAAACAAAAAATGTCCTTTATGGAAAATTTGAATGTATAAAATATAGGGGAAGGTAAAAATTATTTGTAATCCCACCAGATTACAAGAGACAGTCTTTGTCAGGATTCTGATTTACCTTTACCCTATTCTCTCTTAATGCATTTATGTCGTTCCCACAAAATTAGAATCTTCTTGTATTTTCTATTCTGTGACCTGACTTTTTTCACTTAACACTATATATTTTTATTGTTATTCTAAAAATATATTTCACATCTCTACACGAAGAGGCCATTGTAATATTGTGAGGGTGTGGCAGTGATAGTTGGAGGGGGCCGGGGGAGCAGGCATTCCACAAATAATTGTACAAATAATTATTTGGTTCCAAGTGTGACAAAAACTATAAAGGAGAAGGTCAGGGGACCTTGGAGAAGTCAGGGCTATGGGTGCTGACTAGTCTGGGAAATTGAAAGACTTCCCTGAGGAAGGCGCATAAAGGCTGAGAGCTGAGTAACAGGCAAAGAGGCTGGGGGGAGAGTTTAGGAAGATGAGTGCTCTGGAGGCCACAGAACAGCCAGTGTGGCTTAGAGAGTGGGGGAATGGATGGCACAGGACGACACGGCACTGGTAGGCAGGGAATAGGTCACTTAGAGTCCCAGTTAAGGATGTGAGGTTTCTCCTAAGAGCAATGGGAACCCATTAGAGGGTTGTACTCAGGGCAGTGACTTGGTAAGAGTTACACTTATAAAGGATGATGCTGCTGTGAGGAATGGGCATTATGGAGCCACCGTGAGAAGATGAGTTAGGAGGCTACCGTAGTGTCCTGACCTAGAAGAGCAGCACCAGTGGTTTGAAATAGTACGATGGTGGACATCATAGAACTAGGTGGACTCTGCCTGGTTTTCTCTGTGTTTGTAGAGCATTTTGATCATATACAGTGGCATATTGGATATGGAAAGCGAAAAAGAAAGCGGCTTCAAGGCTGTTTCCTAGACTCTTTTCTCGCGTCTGAACAGAGGCTCTAGATACTAAAAAGGCAAGTTCTGGACGAGGCCAGGCCTTCTGGGGGAAGATGGTGGGCTCTGGTGTAGACTTGTAAGCTGGGTGTCCCAGGGGAGCGGAGATGGTACACAGGCTGCGCAGGACCAGAGGACAACACAGGGCACTGGGCTGAAGATGGACATTTGGGAGTCATCAGCATGTGGACGGCAAAAGAAGATGTGAGCAGCTGAAAGTGTCTGGGACAAGAAGGTAGAGCATGAGAGGAGGAGGTCCGCAGTGCGGCCTGGACAGGGAGAACCTCAGCTCTCTGCAGGAAGGTGGGTGCATCTGGGGAGACCTTGTCTCTCTCACTCCAGCCTATCCGAATTCCTTCCAGACTCTTCTCTCTCTGCTCTGTGAATCCCAGTGGCATGCTGGAGCCATGTGAGCTTACTATTACGTTTTCAGAAATTTCGCGAGCCAATTGTTTGAAATTAGCTAATTCGGAGCAATCACATGCAGAAACTGGCAAATGCTACAAATTTGGGCTTAAAAAATCATTTTTTCTTCTTCCTAGAGAGCTGGCTGTATAACATTTACCAGCACACCACCAGTGGTGACTAACTCCCTTCTTTGCTTCTAGTGTGATTTTGTGGGTTATTTCCCTGGGAATATGAGAGTAAGCATCATCTGTGAGCATTTTGGTATCTCTCTGAAAAGTCTCTGATTTTCTTCTGACTTTACAGCCCCTTCTGCTAAAGAAGAAGTAAGCAAATGGCATGTTGAGACATTGAACCTCCTTGGTCTCTATATTTGTTTTCTGTTGCTGCTGTAACAAATTATTGCAAACTTAGCAATTTAAACATGAATTTATCCATGCAAAGTTTCTATAGATTAAGGAGCCCTTGTGGGCTCAATGGAGTTCTCTGCTTAGGACCTGACAAAGCCAAAACCAAGTCTTTGCCAAGCCAGGCTCTTATCTGGAGGCACTGGGGGAAAAATCCATGTCCAAGCTCATTCAGGTTGCTAACAGAATTCAATTCCTTCTGAGCATAGAACAGAGATGCCTGCTTTCTGTCTGGCTGTAAGCTAGGAGCCACTCTCTGCTCCTGAGAGTCACCCACATTCCTTTTCATGTGCCCCCTTTAAATTGACAAGGACACATTGAGTCCTTCTCCAGCTTTGGGTCTCTCTTACTTCTCTGCCACCAGCCAGAGAATGGCCTCTGCTTTAGGGGCTCATGTCATTAGATCAGCCCCACCTGGATAACATCCCTATCTTAAAGTCAACTGTGCCTATGTGTCTTTCCTAGGGCTGCTGTAACAAAGTTCCACAAATGGTATCTTAAAACATTGGAAAGTAATTCTTTCACAGTTCTGGAAGCTGGCTGTCCCAGGGTGTTGGGAGGGCTCTGCTCTCTCCAAAGCCTTGAAAGAAGGATGCTTCCTCCCCTCCCCCCGCTGTGGGCTGGTGGCAGCACCACCGCAATCTCTACCTTGGTCTTCATGAGGTGTTTTCCCTCTCTATCTGTTTACTCCTCTCCGTGTCCAGATCTCCCACTTCTTCCAAGACACTAATCACATTGGATTAGGACCCACCCTAATGACCTCATCTTTACTTGATTCCATCTGCAAATACCCTATTGCCAAATAAAGTCACATCCACAGATATTGGAGGTTAGGACTTCAACATATCTTTTTGAAGTATACACTTCCACCATGACGGTGTCATATGACAAAACAGAACGTAATGTCAAGAATGGTCCTGCGTGGTATTTACAGGTTGCCGGGATTAGAATGTGGAATACTGGGAGGAAGGGTGACATTTTTAGAATTCCTCCTACCAGTTTCCAAAGGTGCCCTTTAAGGAATTGTCTCACGTGCTGACTTACCTAAAAAAAAATCCCATGTCATCCATGGCTCCCCTTACAATGAACCCTAGTTCATACCTGTCCTCCGATTTTGAGTCCACTGCCTAACAGGACTTTCTTGGGGACTGTACAGTTCCCCTTCTTGAGGGATAGGCTCAGAGGAATTCACAAGGCTGATGAAGGTGGCTGGTACAAGACACAGTTACGAGAAAAAGCTCTCCCCTCCTTCAAACATGGCCAATTTTGTGCTCCCATCAAAAGCAAAGGAAAGTTTACTCTTGATTTTTATATTTTTTTCTTAAAATTGTAAAGCATGTAACAAATTGCTCCCCATTTTCCCTCATGTGGTTTTGGTGGGAAGACAGTTTCTTTTCCTTGCTGTCTGCCGCACCCCACTCTGCAGCCTGCTCAGAGGCACATCGTGCAGGCTGGAAACATCCCTGCACCCCCCCTCTGCAGGCTGCCCTCTCTTTTCATCTTTCCCACCCACGCATTGCCCACCGTGAGTGATGGCCATCTCCCATCTACAACTGGCTGAAATTGCATGGCACTTAGAGTCTCCCTTTTATCTCCCCCACCTCCAGATGTCAAGCAAATTCAAAAGTTAAAGCACACGACGCTTTTATGAAGCAAATAAGAGTCTTCTCGGTCTCTGTGTTTTATGGAATGTTGAAGGCTGAATGGCTTCCCACTGTGTGTCCAGTTTGTTCTCTTCTAGGCAATTTCCTTTGGAGAATTTAATTATGCTAAGTTGTCTTATGATCATCTACTCTCTCCAGAAAGGTTACAGAGTAGAATTAGTCATTAGGAAATCCTTTTTGGAAATGGGTTTGGTTATTTTATCAGCTTTTATATTCTCAAAGGTTAATATGTTAATCAGTTTGACTTTTTTAAAACATGACTATTTTGCAAAATAGCCTGAGAGTGCAAACTTGAAAAATTAGCAGCATTATTTTGTGGGTTTGTATGCTGATCTTTGTACCTCAAGATGATATGACACCCCCAGAGGCACCCCCCAGTCAGACTGGATCTTCTTGCTGCCAAAGTAACGTTCCAGTCACACCTGCTCCAACTTGGACCCTTGGGAGTCAAAGCTTTGTGTCATGGGTCTTTATGTGATGACAGGATGAAGAAGGGGTTTTTCTGAGGAGGAAATTGAACCCACAGCCTTGGTCTCATTATCCTTTGCTCAAAGGCAGTCAGGTGGTGTGATGAGTCCAAAGCTCAGCTCAAAAAGTATGAGCTCCAGTTGCAACTCCAAGGCTCTCTGGCTATGTAACCTGGGATAAGTGAGCAAACTGCTGTGAAAATCATCTTCCTCTGCAAAGTGAAGGCTCAGTTTCTCCTCCAGGGACACTGGGGAGATCAATCAGTTCATAGGAATGGAAGTGTAAATGTTGCAGGGAAGAGGAGGATAGAGGGCCAGCCCCATGAGATAAAGAGACCCAACTTACATGGGGCCCACGGCAAGCTCTCTGGAACTTCCTCTCTATTCCTGTAGCAGAACAAATATTTATTCATAGCTGTAAGTGTTTATGAAGCACCCACTACATCCCCAGCCTTTTTCTGGCCCACGAGAGGTGATAAAAAGGAAATATGCAACCTGGTGTATAGCCCTCCTGACCTGATGGTAAGGATGAGACTGCAGAGAGAATGCTAAATACATATTGGTTGATTGAATAAATGAATGTCAAACAAAATATGAAAAGGCAGGACTTAGGTCCTATCTTTGTAGATGCCATAATCAAGCTGAACGTGTGCTCTGGTTGATGGTGATCAGGAGGGATCATTGCTACCTCAAGGACTTCAGAGGCATGAGACAGAGGCTCGCAGTAGCCCAACTTTGGCAGCACGTCAGAGGTCCCAAATCCCCGGCACAGGATTAATCAGTTGAGCCTGTGCTCAGTCACAGAAGGAATTTGAAATCATGTAAGAGCATGCTTCACTGAAGCAAATATAAGTTGTCACTGCTATGAACAGCGAATTTTAAGCTGAACTGACACCCTAGGAGGCTGATTTCTGGGTTTGAGTTTTAGAAAACAGTAGTTGTGATTTATGCAAACCTGTATGAATGAATGCTGCAGTCTTACAGCCCTGATCGTGGATGTCTGACTGTTGCTTGGATCCACAAAAACTTATGTCTTCCACCTGTGTTACGAGAGGAATCCTACCTCTCAGGACCCAGTGATGTGTGTAACCAGGAGGCGTCTCTGTTCAAATGGTCAGATCCCTCCAGAGATTCGAGAAAAGACTTGCCGTCCGATTATTCTTGGAACGGTTTTCCTAGCTTCAAACCAGCCATCCCAAGAGACCAGATTAGATATGGATGTAGGGAGAGCTGCGTGGTGGATCTCCTGTGTGTGTGTGTGTGCACAGCCATGAGAAAGGCTGATATTCAGCCAGTCTACAACCATGTGGCTCAGCTAGGCTTTTATGGCTAGGATCCATTTTGACTGGTTGCTGCTTGTGCCACATCAGTTGTTAAATATTTGGAAAATCACCTGTAGGTACAAGTAATGTGTGCAAGCTTTGTGTGTGTGATTTGTTGATGTGGAAAACACAGTGGGATTTTGGATTCAAGGAGCTGATCCCAGGAGCCTCCCGAGGCAGAGCCGTATCTGCTTCCACTCCCCTTGTTCCTTGCTGGGCCGATGCTGCACCTCGCACAAGGCAGCCCCCAGCAGGTGCTCCAGAAAAAGTGAGTAAATTGGCATGGGTTGAGTAGGTAGGGAGGGGGAATATGGTCACTTATGAAATCTGAAAACTACTCTGGGAAGTTGGAAAGTGCCTCAAAAAGCACAATCTATTATTTTTGAAAGGGTGGCTTTGATGTACAGACTCTGTAGTCATAATCCCAGCTTTTATCAACCTGTGTGTTGCAATTCTTACTGAGCAAGACCATGAATGGTGAGTCCTGGGGAGAGAAAACGGTCTCGAAAATTCCTTCACAAAAGACAGAAAGGAGAGAATGTGGATGTAGGATTAGCCCCAGAGGGGCCCAGAGAGCTCTAAGGAGGGGGATCTAATCTTGGGAGAGGCACCTAAGATTTATTTGGAAGCCGCATTTGCACAGCACACCCAATGTTCCAATACCCGTGAGTATTATTAAAGTATACCCCAGCTGCCCCTCCATGCCGTCCATAGAGGCAGACCCTGCACATCACAGACAAGCTCAGTGCACAGAGCTGGGCCCTCAGAAGCGTCTCTGACCACTCGGTGTGGTTCAGCAGAACTACCTTGTGGGTTAAATTCCTTTGTACAAATCTTCTTTCTCTAACTTCACCTAAATCCAGGCTTTCTTGGGCATCATCTCCTACTTAAAAATTTTTTTCTTTTTAAATTGTATAATCATGTTCTGTTTTGCCTTCCCTTTAAGGAGCAAGGAAAAAAACCAGTGGGCAGGAACGTGCATCAGTGTGCTCACGTGTCTGGGCCTGAATCGCACTCCTGGTTTATCATAGGTGATGCCTATGTGCTGTAGATTCCAGCCACCAGGCCAGGATGGGGGCTCTGACCCAGCCCCTGTCTGCCTGCCTTCCTGCCTTCATGGCCACCACAGCTTGGGGATCAACATCAAGGAAGAGACCTGATGAATGGGAGAAGGAACAAGCCTCAGGATGGCCTGGGCTCAGGCTGCAGAGGGAGCTGGGGCCTCTTCCCGTGCCCCGCAGGCAAACCACAGTAAACATACCATCAGCAGCCATAGGTACCATGACTGAGCACGTGCTGTGCGTACAGCAGTGGTTTATATGTTATAATATACTATATCCGCAACCCCTCTGTGAGGGGGGCTTTATTATATCCATCTTACAGGCAGAGAAACTCAGGAAAGGTGACCATCTCAAGGTCACACAGCCACCCAAGCAACAGAACAAGGGTTGGAACTCAGATATGGTTGAGTCCAGAGCTCTACGCCCTGCTCCCTCCAGGGGAAGTTCCTCCTTCATGGAGAAGGGGACCCCAGAGCTGGGCTCAGTGGCCAGTGCCTGTGAGGGGGTAAACCTAGAAGAAGAGATTTCTAGTTTCTTCCGTCAACACATATACACGTATGTTCACAGCATAGGAACCAGGCACCGCCCTTGCCGAGGCCATAGTCCGCACACTCATGTTTACATTTACTTCAGTGGGCAAAGTCCTCTTAGCACACTCAGTGGCTGCCAACTTTTATATATAATTCTAAGCACCTCAATTGTCTGGTTCCATAGCCCTTGAACATTTAGATGTAAGGAAGGAACTGTTAGAGACAGATGCTGGCCACAGTGCAGGGGCTAGATGGCCACCCAAATGTAAGCTGCAGAAGTGGACATAAGGTCACTAGTTTACATAGGGCTGGCTCGAATCTCTCTCCAACACCTTATTCGGTTCCGGGGTGGTCCCAGAGCCGAATACCATCACACATGGTATCCTCCATGAGGAACAGCACTGATGGCGCTGTTCTCTGTGATGACTCTAACTTCTCCATAAAGCCTCGGAGGCTTAATTTCTCTCTGTTATGGGGTGAAGTTGTATTGTACCTGAAAGAAGGAACGTCATCTAAAATGTCTCCATTTAGAACAAAACCAGTTTGGGCATGGAAACGTCTTAAACTCAGTTATTTAGATTATTTGCTCTCCCTAGAGGAATCCACAAATGTACCAATTTTAGGGTACGCTCTGTGGCACTTAATTCCTACAGGTTGAAATTCCAGATTGGTTTCACTTCCCTCACTGGTAAAGCAGAAGCCTTCTGGATATGACCACCATGTCCCAGGGTCCCCTGGAGTCATGGCAGATAGCCTGGAGACCAGTCACAAGGTTTCTCCAAGTACCCACTCACCCACCTGGCCTTGCCCTTGTCCTGGTCAGGACTCAGCCTCGCTCATTAATAGCACCAACTTCCCATCTCTCATGTGAGTGGCAACCGCATTTGTGTTGATTCTTCTCATAAATGTCTCCGGCTGCTGGTTTCCTCGGATGGATTCCTGTCGGATGCTGTGGGCCAAGGCTTGAAACATCCCTTCCGCTTTGTTTATTCAACACAGATATGTTTGCCTTTCTGCCTCAGAATAGAGTCAGTTGTTTACAGCCTCACCAGACAAAATATTTACTAAAAGTAGCCTACAGTTCCAGAATTGAGAGGAGAAAAGAACACAGTTCACTTTCTGCATTGGTAAAAGCATTTGCATAAAATGCCTTGGAATGCAGAGCCTGTGCCTCTCTGTGCCGCAGGGACACACTGGACGTGCAGCACAGGCGAGTTTCCTCAGCACATGGGCCACAGGGCTCTTTCTTTTAAATGTCGCATTGAAATAAATGTGCACATAAATCAGGCCGTACTCTTCAAAGGGGCATCAGGATTGCACGCTTTTTCACATACAGTTTAGCCCCATAGAATTCAGGCTAAGTTGATCAAAGTCTATGATATGAATTCCATAAGGTCTAAAGACGCAATTGTCGAACAATTTTATCTTCAAAAATTACTGTCTCCCTGTGAATTCTGTCCTGGCACGGTATCCAAACATGCCTGAAAGTGCGTTTTCAGTGCAGGATTCTGTTTGTGTTAATGTCTGCTGGGGACATTAGTAATATCTCCACTGATTCAGTGAACTCCTGTGCAATGCTAGAATCAGAAAGCTTTCAAGGAAATTATATTATACATTTGTATAACATGATGTTATAAAAAATTATCACAAGTATTGTCTTAGGCATGATAACCCTGTTAAGGCCCCAATGGGGGCAGGTAAAAGTCACAAAACCATCACACATGGTATCCTCCACCATCCCAAACTCTAGGGAAAGTGGAAATGTCTTCCTTTTCTCTTTTGCTTTTGCTTTTGTTTGGACGTTATTCAATACACATTGTGTGTGTGTGTGTAACCTCTCTGTCCCTCAAGATCTTTAACTTTAAAATGAATAATAGGGGGCGGCACCTGTGGCTCAGCAAGTAGGGCGCCGGCCCCATATGCCGAAGGTGGCGGGCTCAAACCCAGCCTTGGCCGAACTGCAAAACAGAAAAATAGCCGGGTGTTGTGGCAGGCTCCTGTAGTCCCAGCTCCTCGGGAGGCTGAGGCAAGAGAATCGCCTACGCCCAGGAGTTGGAGGTTGCTGTGAGCAGTGTGACGCCACGGCACTCTACCAAGGACAATAAAGTGAGACTCTGTCTCTACAAAAAAAAAAAAAGAAGAAGAAGAATAGTACCTACCTCATAGACCATAGTGGGAGATGTATGGCTAAAGTCTTTGGGCTAAAGTCTTAAAACAATATCTAGTACACAGGAGGTCTGCTATTATTTTTACACATGCTGAAGCTCTGTGATTCAGAACCTAAGCTCTATTAGGGATTTTGGGGGGGAGTTTTAGGGTTTTTTTTCCTTTTCACTTTGTAGAATTTGAAGCAATAATTGGCTGGGGGCTCGGTTTTGACTCCAGAGAAAACAAATATTGAGGGAGAGCCGTAGAAGATTCAACTTCTGACAGAGGATGATCTGAATTGATACGAGACCCCTCCACCATCCTCAGTCTAGACATAGAAATGCTAAGGAAGTTTTTCTAACTATATGGCTGAATCTGAAGATAAGAAAAATTTCTAAGTACTAAATTCCTAAGTACTTTAGCATAAGTACTAAAAATGAATAAAGAACTCTCAAAGGCATTGATGTATGAGCAAGCCAACGTCATGGCACCCTGAAGTTTAGGGGGGCAGTGTCAGCAGGGGCTTTAACTTCCACACCAGGACAGCAAGTGTGGCCTGAGTCTGCACAATATAGACAGGCCCTGACACGAGGCCAAGACCTTGAAGGAGTGTACAAGACACTGCTCAAATAGGGACGAAGAAAATTTTACATAATGGTTTAGGAGTGTGGCGGGTTAACTTGTGATCTGCCTGCAGTTTGCACCACACTGAATTTACGGAAATTATAAACCTAGAAATAAAGAGAGGTCCTAGACTAATAAAGCCACTAGGGCTCCTAGAAGAAACACATGTTAAGTCCATTTTAAAGGAACACCTTCATGCCAAAATGTGTAGGATGCCTATGGGAAAAAGAAAATCTCAGTCTAAAAAGGTGTACATATATAATTATAAGAAACTAATTCACTGTGCTGAAGAGTTCACAGACTCAGTCCACTGGAACGATAGCTCCTTCAGAGTCTTCATATAATATAACATAAGAATGACTGAAATCCATGTTTAAAATTACTAAAATAGTAAAAAGAGAAAAAAGAATGATCAAGAATGGATGGTAGAGCAAAAAAAAAAAAGCAAGGAAATTTGGAAAAGTAGAATTTCTAGAAACTAAAATTATTAAAATTAATAACTAAACAAATAGTTTAAAAGCATATTAGGCATGGCCAAAGAGAGAATTATTGAACTGGAAAATAACTCTGGGGAAATTACTCAGAAAAGAGCTCAGATAAACACACAAAATGGAAAATATGAAACAGATATTAAGAGAGAACATTAAGACTTTGAAACATTATTAAGAAATATTAAGAGTTTTTGAAGAGCAAGCAGGAAGGTCTATAAGGAAATTGTAGAGAGAATGGAGGAGAGGAGACACTGGCAGTGGTAGTGGCTAGACCTTTTCCAAAATTAAATAAGACATAAATTCCTAGTTTGAGGTTTCATATAAAGGCTATAACCCATCTATAGCACAAGAATATGGGAAGGGAGGGAAGGGGGGAGATTGGGGTGGAGGGAGGGTAATTGGTGGGACCACACCTATGGTACATCTTAGAAGGGTACAGGCAAAACTTACTAAATGCAGTATACAAATGTCTTCATACAATAACTAAGAAAATGTCATGAAGGTATGTTAAACAGTTTGATGAAAACATTTCAGATTGTACATGAAGCCAGCACATTGTACCCCTTGATTGCACTAATGTACGCAGCTATGATTTAATAAAAAAAGAAAAAAAGAAAAAAAATTCCTAGATTGGACCAGCACACCAAATCATGCATAGGATAAATTCAAATTTTATCACAACAATCTATACATTACCAAGGATAAAAAAATGACCAGAAAGAAAAAAGGATTAACTCAAAAGGCACAATTACTGATTACAAACTTCTCATTAGCAATAGTGCAAGTCAGAAGGCATTCGAATAATATCTTCCAAATATGAAGGAAAATAGTCAACTTAGAATATCTACTTGAGAGTGAGGGCAAAGAAACTTTCTTATAAAGATGTGAGAGGCTATCATTCACCAGTCCTTTTTGAAATATCTAAATGATACTAAATGATAGACATCATGAGGAAGGCAATTGAACTGAGAAGAAAATAATGGAATAAAAAAATCACTACTATTTGGGTAATCATAAGTAGGCACTAACAATAGAAAAGCATCAATAATAAAATGACTAATTTGAGGATGTTTAAATATGAGACAGGAGGTGATGATGATCTATACTAAAGAATGTTATGGTTTTTGTATTATCTGAGAGGATACTAGTTCTTAATAAACTTTAGACATTAAGTCAAATGTATATTAAAAATTTAAGGGTAATCGGTAAAAGAATAGAAATAGAACATAACTTCTAACACAGAAGAGTGGAAGAAAGGAGTGGGTAAATAATATTCAACCAATTCCATAGGAGGAAGAAAAGTAGACAAAATGAAACAAAGTAGAAGCATTATAAATAGAATAATATTTGCATAGTATTTAGCTTAAATATAATATATAATAAGAAAAATAGTAGTAAATGTTATAAACACACAAAATAAGATGGGAAAATGTCTTAATAGGTCAGTACTATGTATTAATAGGTTGAATTTATCTGTTAGTCAACATCAGTTCTCAAATTGAATTTTAAAAATCTAGAGATGTGCTATTTGCAAGAGTCATTTATAATATAATGGCAAAATTTGGAATTGATAAAAAAATATATTAATAAGTACTAAAATAAAAAAATGCTTTGTAGCAGCATTAATATCAAAAGATACCTTAAGGCATAAAAGCATTATTGGGTTTACTGGACATTAACAAAAGAAACAATTCACTGGGAGACATAACAATTATTAACCTATATGTATTTACCATAGCTGCTAAATATACATGAAGCAAAACCTGCAGATTTACAGGAGAAAATCAATAAATCCACAATCCACAATAATAGGATATTATAACTTATATTTTATAAAATGATGTCAAGCAAAGAAAAATGTATTACAATACAAAAATAGCTACAATCTAGGCTACAAAAAAAGCTTCAACAAATGCAAATGCATATTCTTTGACTAATTTGCACACAAGTTATAAATCAATAAACAAAAACCTATTATAAACTCATGCATTTAGAAACATACTTCTATATAACTCAAGGGTCGTAGGAGAAGTCATAATGAAAATTACTAGAAGTTTAGAAATGGATAATAATGAATTCACTACATAGCAAAGTATATAGGGTGCTGCTAAAGTAATACTTAGAGGAAAAGGTGTAGCCTTCCATATAATTTTAGAAAATTAGAAAAAGTCAAAAGTTCAACTCAAGTACTTTTAAAATAATAAGGATAAGAGCAGAAATTAGTAGAAAATAAACAGTGAGGATCAAGAAAGCAAAATCTGTCTTCCTGAAAAAAACACTAATATGTCAAGCACTAGCAAGACTGATAACAATGCTTATGTACCAGACAATGCTCTATATGTGTGCTGTAGTTTAATTCACTTAAAGGTCAAAAGGACCTAAAAAGTAGATAAGTTTATTATTTACTTCATCACATTGCTACTGAAACTCTGTGATACCTGAATAAAACACTTCCATTGTAGAATATTCCTGCATTTTTTGCAGCACCATGCCAGTTAAAAAAAACAATAACAACAAAGTGAGAGATGGTCTGTGACTTCAGAGGAAAACATACATAAACAGGGGCAGATAAAGTGTAAAAAGGAAAGAAACACATTTGATAAAGAGGAGGATGTCTTTTACTGAGAACCTGGAATGAGATGTTTCCTGGCAGTCAAGGTTAGCACAGAAACAGACATTTACTGGCAAAGGGGATAAGCTATAAGAGATGATGTCATTGGTGCAGCATTCAAGCTGGAGGCTTGCTTTCAGGGCAGAGGTATGCCTTTGACCTGGCTTGAGCGTCTCTTCAAATTTCAATAATGAGTGGCTCCTTGTCCTTTGTTACCATCCAGGGAGAGTGACAGGGTCACACAAGCAGAGTCAGGGAGCTCTCTTGGTCAATGTGGAGCAGAGGAGCTAAGGATTAGGTTGGGGGGTGACGCATCATTTACCCCTTGCTCTGAGAAGGAATATTCTCTCCATTAGAACCAACACTGGTCCCTGAGCATGGCTCCAAGAACATTTCAGGAGTCTCAGCCCAAAGTTCTCCTATGAGCTGTAGACAACAGATGAGCCAACAGAACCTTCTGGGTGGCACCTTGAAGGCACCCTAGGCTTCCTCACTTGAGAAATGGAGGCCTTCTCTCAGTGCTACCTGAGGTAGTCGCAATGAAAGTTCTTTGCATAAACTGCCATTTGTGTAGGACTATTACCTTATCAAGGTTATTAGAGTCTCCCCTACTTCACCTGGCACTTGGTCCCATCTCAACACTCCATGCAATGACAATCTCTGAACAGGAACCAGATTTCGGCAGTAGCCTGACAGATGTCCCACAGAGGATTAGCAAGGAAGTGGGTTCCCCCGAGAACCACCTTCACTTCAGTGGTCCAGGGTTTGGTGTTTCTCTTGAGAGTCCCAGATGTGACTGGGCCTGATTAGTAGTAGCACCCTGTACCAGGACAAGACCCAGGGGAAGGAGTCAGCCCTCAAGGAGCATCAGGTATACTTTTTAACCCCTGCTATGTGGCCCCTCCCAGTGTCCACTCCCAGGCATCGTGAAACTCTGATGGGCACTGTCTGTGCTCCAGGGGCAGGGAAGTGGTGAGCTGACTGGCTTGGGGGTGAGGGGCACCCCATGGCCTATGAGATAAGAGTGGTTCCTCTGAAGCACACATAGCTCACTTGTAGCCTGGCAGCCTCCGCCCAAGGAAGTTCTTACTACTATGTTTTCATTTTTCTCAAGAATGAAAATTGGTGATGGTTTGAGAATTTTCTTCCAAATCTACATTTTTATTATTTTTTTCTTATTTTTTTAATTGAATCATAACTGTGTACATTAGTTCAATCATGGAGTACAGTGTGCAGGCTTCATATACAATCTAAAATAATTTCATCCGCCTATTCGACATAACATTCGTGAGATTTTCTCATTTACTATGTGAAAACATTTGTGTTCTGCATTTAGTAGTTTTCTCCTGACCCTTCAAAGATGGACCTCAAGTGTGATCTCACCCTTTATCCTCTTTCTCCCAACCCTCTCCCTCCCCTTTCCTACCTCTCCCCTTTCCCCGTCTTCTTGTGCAATAACTGGGTTGTAGCCTTCACATGAAAGATATAAATTTGCTTCATATTAGGGCTATATACTTTGGATACTTTTTCTTCCATTCTTGAGATACTTTGCTAAGGAGAATGTGTTCCAGGTCCATCCATGTAAATATGAATTAAACTTAAGACATGAAACTATAAAAATACTACAAGAAAGTGCATGGAACACTCTTGAAAGCATTGGCCTGGGCGAATACTTTATGAGGAGGACCCCCAAGGCAATGGAAGTAGTATCAAAAATACACTACTGGCATCTGATGAAACTAAAAAGCTTCTGCACAGCCAAGAGCATAGTAAGTATAGCAAGCAGACAGCCCTCAGAATGAGAGAGAATATTTGCAGGCTATACCTTCAACAAAGGTTTAACAACCAGAATACACAGAGAACTCCAACGTATTAGCAAGAAAAGAACAAGCGACCCCATCTCAGGATGGGCAAAAGATCTGAAGAGAAACTTCTCCAAATCTACATTTTTAATGATATATCTCTCACCCAGAAATAAACACCTGCTTTCCCCACATGTATACATGTGAAGACTTGCCCATCATCGGTCTGTACAGGCTTCTGACCCAACAAGAGAGCCTCTCACAGGTGATCTCATTTCTCCCGGCCTTCAAACCTA
>CAUYON010117012.1:0-26564 GCA_963573935.1 Arctocebus calabarensis
GTGATATTTGCTTCATAGAATGTGTTGGGTAGTATTCCTTCTTTTTCTATATTTTGGAAGAGGTTTAGTAATATAGCTAATAGTTCTTCTTTAAAGGTTTGGTAGAATTCTGACGTGAAGCCATCTGGTCCCGGGCTTTTCTTTTTAGGGAGATTTTGTATAGATGATGCTATTTCAGAACTTGATGTAGGCCTGTTCAACGTTTCCACTACATTCTGGCTAAGTCTTGATAGGTGGTGTGCTTCCAGGTATTGGTCGATTTTCTTCAGATTTTTGTATTTCTGAGAGTAAAGTTTCTTGTAATATTCGTTAAGGATTTTTTGAATTTCTGAGGAGTCTGTTATTTCATCTTTACCATTTTTGATTGATGAAATTAGAGATTTTACTCTTTTTTTCCTGATTAGGTTAGCCAAAGGTTTATCTATCTTATTGACCTTTTCAAAAAACCAACTTTTTGATTTATTGATCTGTTGTATAATTCTTTTGTTTTCAATTTCATTTAATTCTGCTCTAATTTTGGTTATTTCTTTTCTTCTGCTCGGTTTAGGGTTGGAATGTTCTTCCTTCTCCAGTTGTTTAAGATGACCCATTAAGTTGTTGACTTCCTCTAGTCATTCCTTGGGGGAGGTGATCTACTCTGATTATTAATATTGTCAGAGTTTTTCTGTTGATTCCGCCTCATGATAATTTTTCACTGTTGCCTATGACCATCCTCAGATTTGGGAAGGTTTCTCTCCCAGATCAGACCCTGGCAGGATCACTCTGTTTTTGCTGGATCTTTACAGGGAGTGACCCTGTGTAGCTCCTCTGAGACTGCCTCACCCAGAGATTTCTGGCTGCTGGAGCAGTTCCGGAGTGTGGCACGCCCAGATCAAGCAGCAGGGCATGGGATGGGGCGCCCGGTGGCCTTTGCAAAGGGAGCCTATGCCTCCAGCAATCCCTGGCTGGGAGGAGGGCTCTGGAGGGAGGGCTGTGGGCTTGGGGCATGGATTGTAGCCAGGCAGGGTACCGGTGGGTGGCAGGCCGAGGCCAGGAGGGGCACAGATTGGCACTGGGAGGGAGTCTCAGCGGACTTCCTGGCCACTGCTGGTGGCACGCTAAGGCCCCAAGGAGTACCAATCGGGCCATACAGGAGTCCCAGTGGAGTACCTGGCTGCTCCTGGCGGTGGACCAAGGCCTAGTGGGGTGCCAATCAGGCTGCATGGGATTCCTGAGGAGTGGAGTTCCTGGATGCTGTGGGTGGAGGGCCTGGAGCACAGATCAGAGCTGGGCAGGCCTAGGCCAGGGAGGGTCAAAGATTGGCTCTGGGAGGGAGTCCTGGAGGACTTTTGGCCGCAGCTTGTGGCAGGCCTCTGCTGGCTGCTGGCAGCCAATCAGGGCCACACAGGAGTCTCAGCGGAGTTTCTGGCCACAGTTGGCAGCAGGCCAAGGCCCAGTGGGGTGCTAATCAGGGCTGTGGGGTGGTCCTGATGGAGTGGAGTTCCTGGTCGCTGTGGGAGGTGGGCCTGGGGGGGATCAGAGCCAGGGGGAGTCCTGGTGGGCGGCAGGCGGAGGTCAGGCGGGGCGGGGCATAGATCAGCTGCGGTAGGGAGTCCCAGTGGACTTCCTGGCCACAGCTGGCAGAGGGTCAAAGCCTGGTGAGGTGCCAATCGGGGTGTGCAGGGGTCCCAGATGTGGAGTTCCTGGCCGCTGTGGGTGGCGGGCCTGAGGCACAGATAGGAGCCGGGCAGGGGTCTCAGCAGGCGGGCTGGCAGAAGCCGGGCAGGGCACAGATCAGCACCATGCTGAGTCCCAGCACACTTCCTGGCCACTGGTGGTGGTGGGCTAAGGCCCAACAGGGTGCAAATCGGAGCTCATGGGAGTCCTGATGGGGTTCCTGGCTGCTGCTGGTGTGGGCCAAGGTCTGTAAGGGGTCCCAGCGAAGTTCCGGGCCACTGTAGGGGAGGTGGGGAGCAAGGCCCAACGTGGCAGGGATTGAAGCCGCTCAGGCGGCATCCCTGGCCTGGGGCGGGCAGGGGCTCTGTGGAGCCGCAGAGTCTCTTACCTGACAGGCTGCCTGTTCAGGCAGACAGGGAGGCTGGGCGCTGCTCAAGTCCTCTTCCCTCAGTTTCAGCACAGGTCAGGCTTCTGGTGGGTCAGGTAAGAGGAGAAGGGAGTTCTGGAAGTTCAGAATGGTGGAAAACTGTAGTTCAGTTTTTCTGCCTGAAGCTTGGTTTCTGGAAGTCACAGCTTGCCTCAGGGGTGACCTGCAGTTACCGTTTCTCTCTCTCTCTCTCTCTCTCTCTCTCTCAACTGGGCTACCCGTCTTCAGCTCAATTGGGCAGTTTCTGGAGGTTATCTTTCCTTTTGGGCAGGAGTCTCTGTCGGAGTCTGCTTCCAGTCGGCCATCTTGCCCCTCCCTAACAATCCAAATTTTTTAAAGTGTAACTTGAATGAGCTAGTAATTGATTAAACCATATATTTCATTGTATTCTGTTTTAATATTTAATTAACTAAATATTTAATTGAAGTAAGATGAAGAGAGCTACTCTAATATTAATATATTAGTTATAAGGGAATGATAGGATATAAAACAAGTTTTAGTAAAATAACATTTATCATAACAAATTTGTTACATTAACACAATTTTGAGAAAGACTACATTTTGACATTAGGATATTGCACACATTTAATGAAGACTTATCCCAAACATGAAATTAAATGTTTAACACTGAAGAATATTAGTCTGTTAAATTGAATTAAAAAATGGTTTTGGCTATCTCTTGGTTTTATATAAAATTATATACATATGAGCACAAAGAGGAAAAGTAGGGATATTGCTATATTAACTGTGGTCTCCATCGATGGTCAGAAATTGCTGGTTTCTCCTTAATAATATTCATATTCCTCTCACCTTACAGTAAAAATGGAAACAAGTCTTCATTCAGAATACAGACTATGTGTCCAGGTTTCGCATGCAGCAATGTGTGATAGTATGCCTCAGTGGCCATTATTGATAACCTCCTTTGAGACCATGGTGATTCTTTGCTCTTCTTTGTCCCTTTTTTACTTTCTGTCATCTAGAATGTGAATGTTCATCTGGAGTTTACCATGAGGTCAAAGTGATTTGCAACTGAGCAGCAGGAGAGATGAAGTCTGGATCCTTCTCTGAATGGTATGAACTTCAACATATGGGTAAAATAAACTGCCTTCTTGTTTAATTTATAAAAGATGTCCTTTTTAGTACCCCTTCCTAATCCTAACTGTATAATAATCATACAGACAATTTTAAAATCTTCATTGACCTTTTATGTATTTGCCAAATTATCTTCAGATCACTTATTATGATTATAAAATATAAACAAATAATGCATATTACTTAAAATAATGCTCTAAAGCTAAAATCAAATATGTTATTTACCAGAACTGTGAGCTAATATCCTGTGAAAGAAAGTAAAAGAAAAATTTCTTTAACCTTCTAGAATATTGACATTATATTAAAATAATTGTTATCAATACTAATTCTATTATTTTTATAACATTATGTCCTATGATAATTACAGTCTTATATAACAGTATTTCTCATCTAGATTTTTCATAATTAATTTTAATTTATTACATAAATTATTAAATACTGCACAGTAACTAAAAAAATTACTTTTCCAGAAAATTCCTATTGTAAAAGAAAATTATTCTTTAAATTATTTTAAAAGTTTTGAAACATTTCTGTATAATTTTCTTTCTTTCTTTCTTTCTTTTTTTTTTTTTTTTTGAGACAGAGTCTCACTTTGTCACCCTCAGTAGAGTATCATGGCATCACAGCTCACAGCAACCTCAAACTCTTGGGCTCAGGTGATTCTCTTGCCTCAGCCTCCTGAGTATCTGGGACTACCGGTGCCCACTACAATGCCCAGCTATTTTTAGAGACGAGGTCTCACTCTGGTTCAGGCTGTTCTTGAACCTGTGAGCTCCAGCAATCCACCCACCTTGGCCTCTCAAGTGCTGCAATTATAGGCATGAGCCACCTCACTCAGCCCTCATTTCACAATATTTTTAATGTCAGTATAATGAGAAAAATATACTTAGATACAGTAAAGTGCAACCTACTTTCTTTATTTTCCTCACCATGTTTAATTTACAATGTCATCTAGCTTTCAAGTTTTGTAACTTTGTAGTTTTAAGTTCATAGTTTCTGTTGGTTCTTTTTAAAATCAGCCATCATAAAAATTAAGAGTGCCTGGTATATGTGTGCTTCCTGCATGAGTGGTTAAGGGTTTTTTAAGGAGGTTAATAGTACTCAGTATGTTTTCAGTGAACATTTATTAAGTGCCTACTGTCTGTCAGGTGTGATGTTGGGCTGAAAATGCAAAACTTGAAATGGTAGCCTTTTGGAATCATCACATATTCAGAAGGGGCTTCTTCTGATTAAGCCTATGTAATAATACATTTAGTACTGAGTCATCAGTATTTAACTTTTTTCTTAATTGAAAGAAATTACCATAATTAGCCAAATATTAGGTTCAAGTCGATACATATAATGGGCCCTTTGAGAAGTCAATGATACCATATTTCTTATTAAAACGCAAATGTTTTCAATAACACTTAATATTAAATTAGTAAAGTTAGTAAATTAAAGTAGTAAAAATTGAAATAAATGAACTTTTGTTTCTTTGATCTCACAAATGGATGGTATTTACTAAAAGATGTTTTGTGATTAGGGAAACATTTTCTACTTCTAATTTTGAAATCTAGAAAAAAATTATTCTTAACATTTAAATTAAAATTACTGGAAGGATCACTGGGAAGGCCCCAGCAAAGGGAAACATTTTTATCCTTCTTTTTTATTTCTTTTAACAAATTTTTTTTCAGTATTCATTATCTGAAAACACAGCTACTCAAAGAATCAGAGCCCTCAAATACTACAAATAGCTATGTGACCACTTGCAGGATGCCAGAAGTCCAGATCTGCCCAAAGCCATACAGGCCAGGGTCATCTTTCACACAATGACATACCATTGTAATACTAAAAACCAGTCTCCTAGGTGAGAATTACTGCCATTTTCTGTACATGCTAAATATAAGGAAGCATGTACATAAAATGCATCTGCACATCTAAAACCCCACCCTGCCCATGCTTCCCCACCTCTGCTTGGGGGAAGGAACATTTATAACACAACATACCCCTTCTCTATTCTTTGGTCAAGAGATTAAAAACCTAAATACCTTACCAGCTGGATAATCTTTCTTTACAGCTGATGTACAGTAACAAAAATAAATTAAAAACAAAAAAAAGTCCACCTTTTCAGAATCAGAAATTTGTTGCTTATTTTTTGTTGTTATTTTGAGAGTCTCTATGTTGCCCTTGGTAGAGTGCGGTGGCGTCACAGCTCACAGCAACCTCAAACTCTTGGGCTTAAGCAGTTCTCTTGCCTCAGCCTCCCATGTAGCTGGGACTATAGGGGCCCACCACAATGCCCAGATATTTTTCTGCTGTAGTTGTCATTGTTGCTTAGCTGGCCCGGGCCAGGTTCAAATCTGCCACCCTCAGTGTATGTGGCTGATGTGGTACCCACAGTGCTACAGATGCCAAGCCTGTTGCTTATTTTTTTACTGATACACAGTAATTGTACATATTCTTGGGTAATATGCAATATTTTGATACATGCATGCAATGTGAAATGATCAAATCAGTGTGTTTAGGATATACATTACATGAAACATCAACAAACATTAATCATTTCTTAATGTTGGGAATATTTCAAATCTTCTTTTCTAGCTATATAATATATTAATAAATGGTTGCTAACTGTAGTCACTCTGCTCTGCTGTCAGACACTGGTGCTTATTTCTCATATCTGTGTGTTTGTACCTATGAACCCACCTGTCCTCAACCCTCCACCACCCGCAGCCTTCTCAGCCTCTGGTAACTTCATCTTACTCTCTACCTCCAGGAGATAATTTTTTTTTATCTCTCACATATGAGCAAGAACACAAGGTATTTGTCTTTTTGTACCTAGATCCTGGCTGATTTCACCTAACAGTTTTATTCATGTGGTTGCAAATGGCAGAATTTCATTCTTTTTGATAGCTAATACTCTATTGGGCATGTATACTACATTTTCTTTATCTTTTTATCCACTGACGGACACTCAGGTTGATTCCATATCTTGGCTATAGAACAAAACTGGAGCCATCATATTACTTGACTTCAAAATCTCCTACAAAGTTTCAGTAACTCCAACAGTATAGCTTTGATATAAAACAGATACATGGACCAGCAATACAGATCCCAGACCACAATAGAGTCAGCTGAATTTTTTTTGTTTTTTTATTAAATCATAGCTGTATACATTAATACAATTATGGGGTACAATGTGCTGGTTTTATATACAATTTGAAATGTTTTCATAAACCTGTTTAACATAGCCTTCGCTGCATGAGCTATTGTGTTAAGACATATATATTCTACACCTAGTAAATTTGACATGTACCCTTGTGAGATGTACCATAGGTGTGATCCCACCAATTACTGTCCCTCCATTGTCTTCCCCCTTTGCCTTCCCTCCTTCTCCCCTTTCCACTTCTTCTTGAGCTATAATTGGGTTATAGCTTTCATAAGAAAGCTATGAATTGGTTTCATAGTAAGACCGAGTACATTGCCTACTTTTTCTTCCATACTTGAGATTCTTTGCTAAGAAGAATATGTTCCAGCTTCATCCATGTAAACATGAAAGAGGTAAAGTCTCCATCTTTCTCTAATCAACACTCATAAATCTGTAGCCTTTATATATACCAACAATAGTCAAGTTGAAAAAAACAATCAAGGACTCTATTCCATTCACAGTAGTGCCAATGAAAATGAAATATTTGGGAGTTTACCTAACAAAGGTAGTGAAAGATCTCTATAAAGAGAACTATGAAACTCTAAGAAAACATATAGCTGAAGACATTAGCAAATGGAAAAACATATCATGCTCATAGCTTGGAAGAATCAACATTGTTAAAATGTCCATAGTACCCAAAGCAATATACAATTTTAATGCAATCCATATTAAAGCTCCACTGTCATACTTTAAAGATCTCAAAAAAAAATACTTCATTTTATATGGAATCAGAAAAAAACCTCGACTAGCCAAGACATTACTCAGAAATAAAAACAAAGCAGGAGGAATCACACTACCAGACCTCAGACTATGCTATAAAGTGATAGTGATCAAAACAGCATGGTACTGGCACAAAAACAGAGAGGTAGATGTATGGAACAGAATAGAGAACCAAGAGATGAATCCAGCTACTTACACTTATTTTATCTTTGATAAGCCAATTAAAAACATTCAGTGGGGAAAAGATTCCCTATTTAACAAATGGTTCTGGGTGAACTGGCTGGTGACTTGTAGTAGACTGAAAATGCACCCACACCTCTCACCATTAACTAAGATAGACTCACCCTGGATTAAAGATTTAAACTTAAGACATGAAACTATAAAAATACTAGAAGAAAGTGCAGGGAAAATATTTGAAGAAATTGTTCTGGGCGAATATTTCATGAGGAGAACCCCCCGGGGCAATTGAAGTAACATCAAAAATACACTACTGGGACCTGATCAAACTAAAACTCTTCTGCACATCTAAGAACACAGTAAGTGTTGCAAGCAGACAGCCCTCAGAATGGGAGAACATATTTGCAGGTTATGCCTCCAGCAAAGTTTTAATAACCAGAGTCCACACAGAACTCAAATGTATGAGCACGGAAAGAACAAGTGATCCCATCTCAGGGTGGGCAAAGGACTATAAGAGAAACTTCTCTGAATAAGATAGGTGCACGGCCTACAGACACATGAAAAAATGCTCATCATCCTTAATCATCAGGGAAATGCAAATCAAACTACTTTGAGATATCATCTAACTCCAGTAAGATTAGCCCATATCACAAAAATCCCCAAATCAGAGATGTTGGCATGGATATGGAGAAAAGGGAACATATCTACACTGCTGGTGGGAATGCAAACTAATACGTTCCTTTTGGAAAGATGTTTAGAGAGCACATGGAGATCTAAAAATAGACCTGCCATTCTATCCTATAATTCCTCTACCAGGTATATATCCAGAAGACTAAAAATCACATTATAACAAAGATATATGTACCAGAATGTTTAATGCAGCTCAAGTCAGCTGACTTTTGACAAAGGCACCAAAAACATTCAGTGGGGAAAGAACAGGCTCTTCAATAAATGGTGCTGAGAAAACCAAATATCCATTTGCAGAAATGAAATTAGAACCCTGTTTTTTTCTTCATATACAAAAATCATGTCAGAATGGATTAAAGATATAAATGTAAGACCCCAAACTATAAAACTACTAGAAGAGAATGTAAGAGAAATGTTTCAAGGCATTGGTGTTTCACGACTTCAAAAGCACAGATTCAAAATTTAAAAATAGGCTAAAGGTACTATATTAAAGCTTCTGCATAACAAAGGAAACAACAATTGACAGAAGGTAGAGACAACCTATAGAATGAAAAAAAACATTATAAACTCTTGGTATGACAAGGAACTAATATCCAGAATATACAAAAAATTCAATAGTAATAATAATAATAATCCCATTAAAAGTGGACAATGGATTTGAATAACATGTCTTCTTTCTCAAAGAAGACATACAAACAGCCAAGAGGTTTATGAAAAAAAAAATGATAAACATCACTAACCATCAGGGAAATGCAAATCAAAACCACAGTAAGATATCATCTCATCCCACCTGGTATCTGGCAAGTATTGTGAACTGGGGTGATCACTGCGGTGCCCGCAACAGACATGATGTGTACACTCTGACCTCTAGCTATGCCTCCTGGATCAAACACAAAGCAGGAGAACTCCAGCCTCATGCGGTGCCTCAAGTCCAGAAGTTCCAGCCTAATGTCAATCTCTTCAAAAACTCTTTGGCCCTCAGCTCTGCCCCAGCCCAAGCCTTACATGGGTCCATCCTTCTGCTGCCCCTGAACTTGGCCCTAGGCCTCTTCTGCTCATGGTATAAGCATGAGCTATGCATCCCAGAAGCTGCCCTTGCTTTCAGGACTGATATGTCACACTCAAGGACATGTACCTGTTCCCAGGAAGTCAACTGGCCTCTCCCTGCTGCCCTCTGGGCTTGAGGCCTGGTGAGACACTCCTTTCCAGGATTCTATGGGCGGCCAGGACAGCATCCTGATCTTTGAGACTATTCTTCTAGGTTTTACCCTTTGGGACTACAATCCATGGTCAACAAGTTTTACTGCTTGTGGCACTGGTCTGAACCTATGGTTATCTCCACTTGCTGTCAGGGATCCTATTGAGTACCCAAGGACTTTTGGTTATAAAAATGAGCCCTGACTCCCACATGTTTTCAGAAGACTAGGCACCCATCCTGCACAGTAAGGCCCCAATCTTGCCCCATTGGCTGCCAACCCCACCTTGAGTAGACTCCTGGAATCCAGTGGACTGAGCCCCTGCCAGTACTGGGCAGGGCCATAGACCTGGGGTAAGGGATAAAAGGAGAAAGGAGTAAAATGTTTTAAGCACCAAAAAAAATAAAAAAATAAAAAAATAAAAATTACCAAAAAGACAAAAATAAATGCTAGTGAAGATGCTGAGAAAAGGGAGCTCTTCTACACTGTTGGTGAGAATATGAGTATAGCCACTATGGAAAACCTTATGAAAATTTCTCAAAAACTATAAATAGAACTACCATATTATCTAACAATTTTACTGTTGTATTTATCCCAAGGAAAGGAAATCAGCAGGTCAGAGAGGTATCTGCACCCCCATTTTTACTGGAATTATTTTTAATAAAAACTGTGAATTCCATTTTATAAAATCTCTTGCATGAATTTAAAGCATAATGGCATTGTTAAATACCTCACATTCTTGAAAAAATTTAACAAAAGAAAAAGGAATGCTTGGTCTGCTATGTCTTTTGCATTAAAAACAAATGAGTAACAGGTACAATGCACATTGTCTGGGTAATGGAGGCACTTATCACTTTGACTAAAAAAAAAGCAATTTATGTAACCAAAATGTTTGTACTCCCATGATATTCTGAAATAAAAAATTTTTTAAAGTGAAGTTTGTAAACTTTTGTGACCTGTTGCTAAGATGTAGCAACTTCTTTCCTACTTTTTACATTTGAAAAGCTTGATTACTATAAGGGTAGGCAATTTAGCCCTTCTACACATGATTGATAAAATCCTCTCAAAAGGGATTTTAATTTTTTTTTAATTTGATGATGCTTCTGATTCTCTTCCTCTAAGTCACTGTTAGTAAAATATCCCTTTTTTTTTTTTTTTTAAGTCGGGTTGGCAGAGTGGCATGGGCCACTAATTCCAGCTACCCCAAGAGCTTAAGAAGGAGGAGCCCCTCAACCTTGGAACTTGAAGCTCCATTGAGCTATGATCTGTAGAGATCATGGTGAAACTTGCCCTTCTCCCTTTGTTGGTTCACTGAAAGATCAACTTACAATTACAGCAGATTAATAAGAGAAAGATTTATTTCCAAATACGATGCACATGGAGGAACTACAAGAATGATTACCCAAAGTCTCAATGATGGTCAGATACTTTTCTGGATGCCTGTTTGAGGGAAAGATGTGGAGGTGGAAAATGGGGGCAGCAAGTGATTACTAGGGAGGATGAACAGTTAGAGGAAAAAGATTGACTTGTAAATTAACCTGAGGGACAGGTATTGTGTTTGAAATGATTTGGGCCAGATCTGCTAGCATTCAGGGAGGAAAGATAGTCATTTGCCCTTTTTAATCCCCTGATCAGATTAGTCTGGCTTTATGCAAAAAGAGGGAAAGCCCTTTCAATGCTTCCTGTTTATGAATGGCCTTTAATTCAAAATATTCTTTATGTTAAGTAGTCATATTTTGGGGTAAAATTTGCTTAGCTCCTTCAGAGCTGCACTGTAGCCTGGACAATGTGGTAAGATCCCATTTCTGAAAAGAAAAAAAGAAAAACAAATACTAACATATGGAAACACATTCTAAAATATTATTATTTCTTATCTGGGTGTCAATCTTATTTAAGCCTTTAATATAAATGGTGGTTGTACTAAATAAAAAGAAGAATACCATTAGAAAAGAATAAAAAATTGCAAGAAATCTTCTACTATGTAACAAATATTTTGACTAATAAAATGGTATTTAAAATCGCAAAAAATAAAATGTGTTCAAAGAGATAAAGGATAGTATTACAAAGGCGATCTCTAGATTGTCCTTATATATTTTTAAATTGTTTATTTTAATTGACAAGTAAAAACTGTATACAGAGTAAAACATGATATTTCAATATATGGGTATGAGAAAAGATACCTGGAGAAAGTAAGGTCTAAGAGAACAGAGGTCTTTTCAAGGATACCTCAAGGATACACCTGCCGGCTCCTCCCCATGGTGACTCAGCTCCTAGGACCTAGAGTCTGATGCTTCCTTCTGTTTCTATAAAAGCCAGAGCCACCTTCTCCAGATGATTCAAACTGACCAATGAGAAAGGTACCCATGAGCCAGAACTTTTTGACTGGGGATAAAAAGGAGAAGACTGAGCCAGGCAGGGAGTGTGGCCATTTTGAATTCTTCTGTGCCATTGCTCCACTGGCTGAAATAAAGCCCTTCCTCTTTAAAACAGGGTGTTTGTGTGTTCTTTCTCTCCCTGGGGCCTCATCTTCCCGCAATATATACACATCACAAAATGACTAAAGCAAGCTACTTTCCATATGCATTACCTCACATACACATCATTTATCATGGTGAGAAAACTTAAAATCTACTCTCAGCAAATTTCAAATACACAATATACTGTTATTAACTGTAGTCACTATGATATACAAACACAGCTGGAGGAGTTTTGTTATTTATACAGTTTTTTTTTTCTTTTAACTCTACAACACTTTTCTTTCTTTCTTTCTTTCTTTCTTTTTTTTTTTGTACAGACAGAGTCTCACTTTACCACCCTTGGTAGAGTGCTGTGGCATCACAGCTAACAGCAAAGATAATAGATCTCAAGCAAAATAATAGACCTTACTTTTTCCAGGTATCTTTTCTCATACCTACATATCAAAATATCATGTTTTACTCTGTATACAGTTTTACTTGTCAATTAAAATGTTTTACTCTGTATACAGTTTTTACTTGTCAATTAACCTGTCTGGGCAGTTAACCTCCAACTCCTGAGCTTAAATGATTCTCTTGCCTCAGCCTCCCGAGTAGCTGGGATTACAGGTGCCCGCCACAATGCCCAGCTAATTTTTGTTTTGCAGTTCAACCGGGGCCTGGATTGAACCTACCACCCTCAGTACATGGGGCTGGCGCACTACTCGCTGAGCCACGGACGTCACCCCACTCCAACACTTTTCTACATGTACCTATGTTTTAATCCCCTTCCCTGGGGGAGGGGGTGATTAAAGTAAAACACTAACAGGGAATATGCCCTAGATTTTAACTTTCAAAGTGGAATTCTGGAAGTTAGCTATTTAGGAAAAACAAATAAGGAACCTGCTCAAATCATCCACAATTCCACAATCTTTGCAAGGAGTTTTGGAGGTTAGACTTGACCAAGCTGGAGAGGAAATGGCCAAATGGAAATGGTAGGATGAAGAAAGGTAGAGTGGGGTCTCAGCAAAAGGAACCTACACCCTGTCCTCTTCCTGCAGTGGAGGCCATAACACTGGATTCTGGAGCACCAGTGGGTAGGCTGGGACACCAGTGCCTGTTCCCATAGGGGACTCTGGGAAGTTGGGAAGCCCTGTGTACAAACCTTCCCTGTTCTTATGATGTGAAGACTTAAAGTAGATATAGCAGATGGGTGTCTAGACCTGGGGGGATACTCAGAAACCAGATGCTTTTAAGGCTATCGGGAGAGAAGAGCTTGATTTCCATGTATCCTAAGATGGGTAGAAAGGTGAGTTCAAGAGAGAACCAGAGATCTGCAAGAGTTCAATGGCAGCAGAATGGTGTAAGTCATTAGCCAACAGCAGAGAATGCTGCTCCAGAGGATGGCAATGTGAAGGATGCTGATGACCTGTTTGGGCAGGTGCCTCTGAAGAGAGGGGATGGCATTCATTGTTACCTCTAGGATAAAAGCCCTGTTTAGGTGAGATGCTACTGTATCCTCTGGGCCAGGCATACCATCCATACTCAACAAGTATTTGTTGATGAATACGTGAGTAAAGTATTAACATGGGAAATGGAGCCCCCTGAGCCTATATTTGAATTCAGGTTTTAGTTACTTCTTAGCTTTATATTCTCAATTCAGTTATAAATAAAATGCAAATAATAACTTCTTCAACAATAAGCTCATGAAAAATAAAGAATTTCGCACAGTGTATGGGCAAATTACATGTGCTCAAAAACAACAGGTTTAATATACTGATGGAAATTTATGAAGTCTTTTCATAGAAGCAATCTTGAGAGCAAGATGGAGCAATGAATTCCTGATTAGAAAATCCACCAATATTTGAACGTTTACATTTAAACAGAAAGTGCTCTCATCAGAGACTAGACACAGATAAGCCAGCAGTGAGCTTGAGTAAAGAACGTATAAACATAACCCCAAAAGCAACAATCAGCTGTTTATTTCGCAACCTAGGTAAGATCATTCCCAATTCCTTGGCTTTGCTAACCAATGGAGTACCAACCAATAAGCAGCTATATCCTCTGCAACCCTGGACTCCCAAGCTGCCACTTACTGATAGAAACACACTCAAGCTGGTGATAGCACGTCTTTGCCTGCAGACATGCGGGATTGTGCTGAATAGCCTGCAGTGAAAGACAAACATGAAGCCTGAAGCAAAATTTCTTGATTAACAGTATACAGTCCTTTAAAGTGATCACATGAACTTTAATCTGAAACATAGCTTGGAGCAACTACACTGGAATCTCTTGCCCTGAGAGTTGTCAATCAGCCTTGGTAAATTTAATGTTTGACAGAGAATAACTCTTACACCATTTCATCCTGAATTCCCTGTTCCTGGTGATAGTAAATAATCCTTCCCTTCCTTTAGCAAACAGTCACTCCATCCTTAAAACCTTAAACTATGTGAGGAGACATTTCAGTGAAGGACTTTCAAGGAAATCTCTCATATCACAAAGATCTGATCTCATCTGTGACTGCCTTGGGCTGACTTTGTGGGCTTTCTGTTTTCCACCCTTTCCTCCTGGGGTTGTCATTATCTAACATTTGTAAATATTTCAGAAGTTTAAATTGTATGTAATCAATTGTAAATGCTGTGGAGTTGGGGATCAGATCAGCAGCTTTGAAGAGGATGCCTCATCATGATAATTACAATCCATTTTCATTTCCCCTCATGTTTTTTCCTATACTGTAACATACAGTGCTTCAAAATTATAAAATGATGAGCATGATCTCAGGAAAAATTTCACAAGATTTTTTGAAAGAAAATCACGAAGAACTGAGTCTCTCTTTTTTCTTTGCACTGGTATCATTGACCAAATGCTCCAAGAGATCACGTTGCCTTAAGTGCTGTGCCAGGGCGCAGTGATTGATTTCTTTCCTCTGTCTGGCTACTCTCACCTTTTGACATCAAATGGACTACATTGGAAAAGCACCAAATGTAGTTTGCAATCCACCTTAGACGAGGCATAAGAAAATATTCATCATTTTAAAAAGTTGAGTGTCTACATCGGCATATGCATGTTGTGAACCTATTTCTCACAGTATGATGTGCCCCTGAGAATGTCCTTGCATTATTTTTGATCAGGGCCCTGAATGGCACTTCATTGTGAGTTTTTAGTTTAAGAATAAAAATAGAACTTTCTTTTCTACAAATAGCTTCTATTCTGTTTGAGGACCATTTCATTGGTTTATATGACTACTACTTTTTGAAGGGCTCTCCAAACACAGAATAAAGCATTGATGAGCTCATTGTAAAATACAGCAATAATGAAAGAAATCAAATGTCTTCGTAAATGGAGAAATATTCCATGTTCATGTGAATACTCAATATTTTTAAGATGTCAGCTCTTCTCATCTATATTTATAAATTTAAAACGATCCCAATCAAAATCCTAGCAAGTTACTTTGTGAAAATCTACAAACTGAGTCTAGGAGTTTATATGAAAAGGCAAAAGACCCAGAATAGAATACATTGTTGACAGAAAACTGGAAGAGAGAGGCAATTTCTCCATAGTATAGGAATCTGTGGATGCCTTGTAGAACACATTCTGAATGGGAGGGTTCAATTATAGTTAGCTAAGGTGGGGCTGAGAACATGGGTATGATTCTAAAATTGGAGCTTAGACAACAAAGATAAATAGGTATCTACATATCTATATTTATATCTGTATGTATATCTCTCCAAAATTCACAAGACACCTGGAGCCTGGGGGTTGGGAAACCTCTAGTAGTATAATAAGCAAGCCCCCTGCCCCTGCACCAAGCCCCCTACCCCTGCTACTAATCCCCCAATCTTCTTTAGATTTAAAGAATATAACAAACCCTTTACCTTTCAAAGGGGAAGTGTTTCGTGTCTTAGCCCCAGCCCCCAAAAGGGCGGAGGAGCTAAATTCTGGGAGAAGAAATAAGCTTACAGAAGGAAGGGAGGGGTGTGATTTAAAGAAAGCCCCTGGTGCAATACCCCCTGGTGGAAAGTCCCGAGTTCCTTGGAAACTTACCCAACTCTTATGCCCGTACTTTGTACTCCTGAACTATGTATGAACCATGTACCTTATGACCCATGAAGTAATGAACTTGTGATGCATCTTATGATTTATGAACCAATATGTACCCCCCATCCTGCGGCCCTGCTTTAACTGCTATGACTAGCTTCTATATTGCACTAGCTTGCTTTGCTGACCACGCGAGAAAAATGGTATAAAAAGATTGCCCGTCTGGCATTTGAGGCTGCATGCCTTTATGGTATCAGCCCCCTGCAGGTGTAATAAATTTTATCAATTATTGCATCAAAGTGGGGTCCATCTTTCTATCTCCGTGACTCAGTTTACTTTAGTAGGAAAAATACCTATATGTAATTTGTGAGAAACAGCAGAAAAATGTAAAAACTACTGAAAAGAACTGAATGTGTAGTATTAGGAAAATAAGAAAATATCTCATCTAGTGTCATAGTTGGTTTCTTATAAATTCATTACTGCAGGAGAAAATAACTCCCCCACCTGTTGACGAAATTATGAAAAGAGCCAGAAGCCCTTTTACTTTCAACATTTTCTTCAAAACACAAAGAAACAGGTATTAACAATTATGAGAGATTTGGAAGTATATTTTTCTTTTATATTGAACAGTTACAATCCATGCATCTGTAGCCAGCTACAAAATACTTTCCTACTTGAATGAGTTGGTGGTCTCAGTTGGGTCCTAGTAGACTATGTCCATTAGAGCAATTAGCTCCAATTAGTACACTTATTGTCAAAGTTGAATGAGAGCAGTAAGAATGGCAGTGGCAAGAAGGATAATCCCCTTATCTTCACCAGTGCTGATTCCTTCTGAAAATAAGAATGAAACCCATTGTTAGGAACCTGCAAGGTAGCTTTGCTGCTGCTCCCCTTCTCGCAGCAGGGAGGAAGCTCAGCCTCCTGTGCATCCTGCCAATGGCTCTCCAGAACGAGATCTACATGCTAGAAATGGAAAAAGATATTCCAAAGAAATGGCAATGGTATTTACCTTCACAGTTGAAATGGCAATGTTATTTACCTTCACAGTTGAACCCCGAGGGATTCTAAATGCACATTTTACATTTTAACACAATGATCACCTCTAAGGTCTTTTGTACTCCTCATGAAATTATTCAAGTTTTAGTTAATATTATCTTAAGATTATAAACCTAGGGACAAAAAATTAAGGAACAGGCCTTAAAACAATATAAAATGGTGCAATCATTTGAAAATGAATATGTGGCAATATTTACTAAAATCAAAATGACTACACCTTTGGGAAAGTGCTAAAAATAAACTCACACAGTACTTCAATTGGTGGATATGCTTTTAAATTCATTTTGCTAGTTCTAACAATTCTGTTAGCCATACAAATACAGGATGGCCAAATAAACTGCACATGAACTTTATGGCCACTCTGTATAAAACACACATCCACGCACACAGACATAATTCGGCCATACATATGCGACAGTTTAGTGTGTGTATAAGTATTATATATTTATATATTGTATGCATTTTTATAAATTATATATTTGTTATATATACATATATGTTCATATTATACATTCATATATGTACTATTTAGTGTAGAGATAGGTGTGTATATATACATATCCATACACAAATGTACATATACCTATATAAGAGGTTCATTTCATCACCCAATAAAATTTAGAAAATAGCGCATAAGTGAATTGAGATCTCATTTGGTTCCTACTTTGCATTTCTTCGATATTATTTTATTTTTCCTCACCATGAAAAAACTAAATTTCAATGAAAAACCTACAAAGCGTAGTCTGCCTTAAATTCAAATGTGAGCAAGTTAAGAAACAATCTGATGAGCAAATAAATGTTATAATGAAATAGTGGCAATGCCAGTAAGAAAATCAGAACTTTAAACACTATGACTTGGTATAGTTTTTACCTTATTAGATTTATTATATATAAGAGATATTCAAGGGTGGAGTTGCTGCCTTGTAAATGTTAAAAAAAAAAGGCATCTTTTTTTTTTTCTTTTCAAAATATTTAGTGTCCACAATTCATCAGCAAACCAAGTAAATCATGGCTTCTTCAAGTGCAAGGATCGAAACCAATTACCATTAGTGACCATCGGGTGCAGCCGATCCTTTCTGTCCTGTTGCCTGAATCTCAATGATCTCCCAAGTGTGCCCATGCAATTTAACAGAAAGATCAATATACCACAGCAGTTAGCAGCAGCTCTCTTGAAGTGCTTCACAAAACATGCTACATTTCTCTACCGAATAAATGTCAAAACATTCCAACAGCTACAATTCTTGGGAGAAATCGTTCTTCTGAAACATTATTGACATACTTTAACCCACATTTCCCGCTGCTCGCAGGCTTCCTACTGGCCAGTCAATTCTGATTTGGCAAGAGCCACATCGACATGTGTCCCCTGCTGACTTGCTCTGTTGGCATGAAAGATATCAGAATCTGGTAGATAGGTCTTGCGGTTCAGGGGTCAGTGGTCTAATGCTGACCCAAGGTCAAGGTGATGGCAACCTCTCTCCAGAGACTTGGCTTCATTTCTAATATGCCCTTGAAACCAATCAATATCATCACAGAGCTTGCCTTCCTAAGCATAAAAGACTGCCTGATCTAAAGGCTTCTGAGTTACTTCTAGCAAACCAAGAGCTTCAAGGCATGGTGGAGGATGGTGGAGCTGACTTTATTTCTCAGTTCATGATGACACCAATGTAAAATTGTACAGTGATTGTAATTTTTCAAATATCTATGATATATATGGTACATGATTTATACTATATATACCATATATATCATATGAGAGAGATAAAAAATTATGTTCATTTTCATTTCAATGGATTCTTTCTCTGTTAGTTCATATCAGAAATTCACATGGTGACTGCTTTGGTTTAATTTTCATATAATGTGCTTTGATGTTTTTGAGAAGTTCTGAGTTGCTGAAACCTGGAATGGATATTTTCCTTTGATGTGTGTTTTGTTTTTCTTTGTTTTGCATCCCTTTTAACAACTCCCTCTCCCAAATCTTGCTGTTGATTATTCCATCTGTAAGGTGAAAGTCTTCCAGATAGCACTATGTGAAACAGTCCGACATAAGTGCAAGCAAAAAGCCATTACAGTTCACCTAGTCCTTATTTTGTTGTTAATAGGAACAAGGGCCCATCAGTGCTATCACCCAGCTGAATGACCCTGAAGGCATCGTTGCAGATTGGCAACCATGCAAATTGTTAGACAAAATGTGACATGGTATAACAAGCATTATACTGTCAAAATGGGTTCTCCCTCAACATTTTAAAACTGAGTTTATTATTATTTAACTAGATTATACTATAATTTCCAAATATGGTAGTTTAATTTTATTTTAGTATTTTTTTTTCTTATTTGGGATTCATTGAGGATACAAAGAATTAAGTTACGATGATTGAATTTGTTAGATAAAGTCCCTCTTATAATTGTGTCTTGCCCCCAATTGAGGAAATTATAACAGGTTTAGTGACTTAGCCATTGGATTTAGCTTTTCACACAGCCTTGCTGATGCTGTTTATTAGGTCTACACTGCATCCAAAGGAATTCAAGTGAATTAATAACAAAGAAAAGGCATGTACAAAGATACAGTGTTATCATTATTTTCTTTGAGTTAAAAAAATTATTCAATGGAGTAAGTAATTGTATATAATGGATAAAACATTCAGCAAATGGTAATAGAGATATTAAGAGATAGTAGCTTTGATTTTTCTCACTAGATATTAATCTCGGTAATAAACTTTCCTTTGACTTCACTTAAAATTATTCACCCTTTTAAGCAAATAAGAGCCTCTTAATGCTATCCATCATAATTAACAGACTTTGAAGATAAGTTATAAAGGCAATATTTTCATAATTTATTTTTATCAGTCTTTTCTCAAGAATTTATCCAAAGGCATAGATTTTATATAAAAATGGAAAAAAGTCACATGAAGTTTAAAATATAACTTCCTGAGTAAAGCAGCAGCTAGATTCCATGTACCTCAGAAAACACAAATCAATGTCACTCTATCTCATTTTCCAAACACACCCCACACACATACACAAAATCAGTGATGTTTTAACTATTTTATATATGCATTTTAGGTTATGAGAACAAATCAGTGAAACAATATACAAGAATTACCTATATAACTACATTGTTAGCAACAGGAGATGAAATTAACAGTATAGTAATAACCAGAAGAGAACTTACCACACAAATTCACAAATAAGTTTCCTTGACTCATGGACTGAGTCCTAGTAATTGGTCTAAGATTTAATTTTTATAATACAATATAGTTTGAAAATTCCTTAAAATCAATTATCTCTAATTCAAATAAAAGCTATTATTAATATGGGTTAAATTGTAGACCTTACTCTTTAACCTGGAAGAAAATAAAATCCAGCTCATTTAAGAAGAGTATTCTTGTAATTAATATAATAATACTCATTTACATTTTATGTTTCATATTTTTAAGCTTTTTGAGGAAAGGATTATTTTCTGCTCCATATTATGCAAACTGTACCTTAGTTACATATCATGTCCCTCATAAATGCTTACATATTATCTCTGAAATTGCCTTTGAAAATAAAAATAGCCATTTCTTAATATTCACTTTATATTTCTTATATCAATTAATTTTAACATCACATTTTATTTATTTATTTATTTTGAGATAGAGTCTTACTATGTTACCCTTGGTAGTGTGCTGTGGCAACACAGTTCACAGCAACCTACAACTCTTGGGCTTACGTGATTCTCTTGCCTCAGCCTCCCAAGTAGCTGGGACTATAGATACCCACCACAATGGCTGGCTATTTTGTTGTTGTTGAGGCAGTTGTCATTGTTGTTTAGCTGGTCCGGGCTGGGTTCGAACCCACCAGCCTTGGTGCATGTGGCCAGCACCGTAACCATTGTACTATAGGCACCTATGTCACATTTTTATTTTTATTTTTTTGAGACAGAATCTCACTTTGTCACCCTCAGTAGAGTGCTGTGGTGTTATGGCTCACAGCAACCTCCAGCTCTTGGACTTAGGCAATTCTCTTGCCTCACCCTCCCAAGTAGCCAACCACAATGCTCAGCTATTTATCTCTCGTAGTTTGGCCAGGGCTGGTTTGGGCCCCATTGGTATATGGGGCCGGTAACCTACTCACTGAGCCACAGGCACCACTTAGGTATGTTCCATGTTTTATATCAGGAGGCCCTAAAAGATTAAGAAAATCACTTCATATTTGGTTTCTAAACTCAGGGCTGTCTGACTCCAAAGCCCATGACTATAAACAATGTTCTATTCCAATGCAACCCCATCAAAGTACCCAAGGGTGACAGGCTTGTGGCCATCAGGAAGGAGAATTTTTATCAAAAGAAATCGGGCCTTGTTTATCGAACTTGGAGATGAGATCAAGCTAAGAGTAATTATTAAGACAGCTCATGACACAATCAGTATCCAGAAATACTTGCTAAAATTGGAGAGAGAAGAGAACATTTAGTTTATACTAAGTCAACACAATTAAATTCTGGTTACAATTCTTGTTTCACAAAAATTGCAATAAAATCAGTAAACATGAGCCTACTCCTGGAGATCAGAATATGGGAGATAATAATCACCTGTAAGTTGTGGTTTAAGATAAAAACATGTTGGATTTGCAGTCCAGGTTCCAGAATTCACCCTGCTATTTCTGTTGTGTGGTCTTGGATTCAACGCACAACTTATTTGAAATTACTGTTTTGTGTCTCAAAGATGAAGATAGATGTGCACATATTCATTTCTAGCATCCACTAGAAGATGTGTATTTTTGAAGAAGCCCACTAGAATAAAAAAAAATGCCCAAATCAAAGGACATTGTTTTGATATAATACCACAGATTTAAAAGAAAAGAAGGGGGAGTCTAAATGCTTCCCTAGGGTGGGCGAAGGGAAACCATATACCCAGTAGCTGAGAGAGATGGCATTGAAATATTTAACAGCAAAAACAGCAGCCAGTTGTGACATGGCTTGTCTACAGATCTTGGAAGTTCCATGTCTAGGGTCCCATACATGTAGGCAAATTATCCATACAATACAAAGATAGAATAAAGGCTTTCAAAACACACAAGGATGGCTTTTCTTGCATGTAACTTTTCTTAGGAAGCTACTGGGAAGCTCAGTAGAATGAAGACAGAAACAGATCATGGCAACCCACATGAGAGCAAAAAGCCCCAGTTGACCACTATACGCGAGGCTCTAAGAGCAACCTGTACACCTGGGTTAGCAAGAAAGGGCTAAGAGAATGTTCCTTTGCATTGCAGGATTCTGGCAGGATTATATGATGATCTGTTGGAGCCTCTGAAGCTTAATAGAAAAGTTGGTAAGTGGACAATAAACTATGGTTAGAAAGAATAAGTCCTAGTGTTCAAAAGCAGCACATGAAAAGAACCAATAGTTAATTTATTGTATGTTTCAAAATAACTAGAAGAAAAATTTTAGAGCATTCTCTTCATAAAGAAATGATAAATGCTTGAGTTGCTGGATATCCTGGCTACCCTAATTTGCTTATTACATACATATTATATATATTTATCAAATACCACAGAAATCCCAGAAATTTGTATAATCATGTATCAATTAAAAATATTATAAAAATAAGGAAAATTAGCAAGTGTAAACAAAATGTAACACGAGCAAAACAATAGAAAGTATATAATGAAGCATAAGAAAAAATAAACTATAAAATACTGTTTAAAAAATTTAGATCAGTTGAAATGCATTGGTCACAGCATATGACTTCGTTCAAGTATGAGTGACAGAAATAATATAATGGCATGTTACCACTCACAACACTTATTTTAGCCAATTAAGTAAATTAATTGATACGCATTGAATGTTCGGGATGGTGGCGTGTAACTTTATCATATTCTTAGTAAGAAAAGATTGAAATTGTCAATATTGATATTATTTAACAACAAAAAGAGGTAAAATAATGTTTGAGCATAAATAAAAATTATAAATCTACCTAAGTCAAATGCATGCCTGTGACTAATACTTTGCAATACATTAACTGTAGGTTATTATTGTGATAAACACTTGTTCTCATTGTGAATTAGAATTTCTCTTTTAATTAAATCAAGAAGTTGTACTTCCCACCTGAAAAATTAACCCAAAGGGCAGTAATCGAACAGATACTAAAAAGGGATGAAAGGAACACTGTAGTCAGATGACTAAGGAAGTATGTTATTATTTTCTGGATAAATAAATTTGAAAAAAATGCCTCTTTTTCCACCAGATCATTTTGCCAGGCACTGCTTTTGTCTTCTACACTACGGGCAGTCCCCAGGTTATGATCAAGACAGGCTCTGTGGATCTGTTCTTAAGTTGAATTTATATGTATGTTGGAACAGGTACATTTACCTATTACCTGTAAAAATCTATATTTATAACCACAAGTTATAATGTAAGTTCAAAGTTTATAACTCAGAGACTGCCTATAATCTTTTCCCAAATCAAACATTTAAATATAAACATAAGGAATCTCAATTTCCTGTAATTATTATAATGTTTTTAAGTGAATTTAATGTTTTATAACATCTATCAACCAAAAGACAACATGATGGACATCCAAGTGTCCAAACCCTTAAGGAAACAAATTCAAGGGCCAGGGCCATGCTTCAGATTATGGTAGGGAAGCAGCTATGAATAGGGTGGGAAGAATGTTGCCCAAGGTCCCCTTAAAAGCATAGCTGAGAGAAAGTTTTGCTGATAGGATCATCTCAGAATTATCAGTTGGGGGAGGAAATAGGGGAGAACCTATTCATAGGCTCCCACCCCTGCCCTAGTGGTTAAGATCGCCCCATAGCCACAGATTTCTGTATACTTTCAGGTGGCTCCTGTGTAAATCCCCAGAGGGAGCTGTTAGAGCCACCTAGAGAAGGCAGCGAGAGACAGGACACAGCTGATGTGAGGCATGATGTGCTCAAAGCAACTGGAGACTGTACAGGATTGTTCACCATCTCCATCATCGTGATTAGAGGGTCAGAAATAGAGCTCAGAAACTTCACTTACTACAACCACCTCTCAAAGATTCTTCGTGGAAGACAAGAAACCTTACTGACACGGTTCTCAGTACTGAAGCTCCCTGTTATTCTGGGGTTGGGATCCCTGGTTCCAGATACCAGCCCTGGATACTGCTATGTGACCCTGGACAAGTCATCTAATTTGTGCCTTAATTTCCCCATCATTAAAATGAGACAATAGAACCTACCTTACAGGGTTCCTTTAAAAATTAAATTAGTTCTGGGAAGCAGTTCAAACTACTTCCTACCAAGCAGTTAGAATAGTGCCAGGGAGATATAAGCACTAAATATAGATATTATCTAGGAATTATTACAAATTAACATATTCATGATCAAATTATCTGATATATTGTCAATGATTTTTATCTTGAAACCATCAAAAGGAGAAGGAAAAGACTTTCTACCCCTTTCATTGAAAGGCCACTTGAATGGATGGGCATGTGGAGCTATAGTTCTAGACATGCGTATAGGAGGAAAGGAAATCATCAAAAAAGAAGCCAGTAGAACTAAGGACACATGTGTTACCTTTGAATTTAGAGCAATAAAAGTAATAACAAGGAGACAATTGGAGAAATCCTTTGCACCTATTTTATATTTGCTTTCAAAGACACCTCTATCATGCCATTTAATATTGCTTGTACAAATACCCAAATGAAACTCCTCTGAGAAAAAGGGTGCATTTTCAGAAAAAGCTGAGAATGAGAAATAAGAGAAGAGTTATCTGCTTACCATGACTAACAGCAAGATTGGTGCAAACGTGCTAGGAGTTTCTGAGGATTTTTCAACAATCTGTAGCTGACTCTATCTGTCCCTACAGTATACTTAACAACCCCAAGGATGGTCCTGGCATAAACTTCACCAGCCTGGAAACTCTTTGCAAAGTGAGGTTCTCAGGCCCCACCCATGACCAACTAAAACAGAACATGAATTTTAACAAGATTCTCTAGTGTTTCAAAAGTGCTAAAGTCTCAGAAGTGCTAATATAGCGCATGCCACGCAGAAGTGAGTTTGGTTTGTTTTTAAATGGATGCATGTAAATGATCATTTACTTTCTTGAAGGCTGCTGAAGTAAATCTAGGTAATTTTTCTCCACAAACATGCTAAAGCTATGTTCTAAATTTTTATCCATTTCAGTTGTTTTTTACCTCTTTTTTCAAACTGGAAGCGACTTTAAAGAGTCACTCGGTTTAAATTTTGCAGCCCTGTGTGCTTCTGCTGTTCTTACAGAAGTAGATGAGGCAGCAGTCCTTATGCCACGGCCAATGGCAATGCTGGGAATGGGGTATGAGAAGAAATAAAGATAAGCGACACTCAACAAATACTTAGTTTCACATTGGTGGACCATGAATGCATCTTGATTTCTACCACACTGTAATTTTCATAGAAGTCTACTGCTTCTATCATTATTATACTGTTCTGGGAGATATAAATAGCAGCAAAAAGATATATTTATTCCCAGTCAAGAGCAGAGAGGTAGAGAAAAGTAAAGATTATCATTTAAAAAAATAAAAAGTAACTTTACTCATATATTTCTCATATGTAATTTATTGACCTTTTATTTATACTGTCAGATATACAGAACTAAACCTAATATTATTCTTCTATGAAAATATTTATATCCATGCTGTATACACATGTATACACACAATCTTGCCCATTTGTGAACTCTGCCTGCTGTGGTTCTGATAAACTGATATATAATGAGAACTCTTGCTTTGCTCATTAATTTCTGAAGAACAAATCAAAATGACTCATAAACTACTTCATCAGCATCCTTGTCAGGATTACTTTCAAATGGGAGGGAAAAAAAAAAAGAAAGAAAACAGTTGAAAGTGTTGAAAAGAGTTGAAACTCTGAGTGTACACAGCAATGCGTAATCATTTGCATCCTCGTATTAACCTGCAATAAAAACAGAAAAATAAAAAAGACTACATGCACCTTCAATGGGTTTTTTAAATCCATAAATGATAAAATAAAATGTAGCACTCTTCCTGAAAAATTTAACTAAAGATTTCAATCGTTCTTACTTGGAACCTGAAATTCATTCTCCCTCAGAAGCAAAACTTTTGTAAATGTAAGTAAGAAGCACTTTACAAGGGATCCTGGAGAAAGGTAAAAAGTTTCACGATTTAATACATTTAACAGCACTTGCCACTGCCTTTTGAACAGGGGGGGCCCAATTTTGATTATGCGCTAGACCCTGAAATAAATCTACTGGTTCAATCACTTCACACCCAGCTTCTGCACATCGTCAACTAGGTGGGGGTGGCTAATTAGCAGGTAGAACTTTTTTTGCTTTACATTGCCCCCACCCCACTCCATGTAGATATATGCAGCTGTTTTTGGTATTTTCCTTTTTCAAATTTTAATTCACTCATTGAGAAATAACACCCAAAATTAAAATAACACTCTTATGTGGAGAGACAATTTATTAGAAATGAGAGATTATGGAAATCAAAAGATTCCCACTGCCCTTTAAAGGAAAAAATAGAGTTGAAGTATCTTTAGGAGAAATACCAGTAGGTTACCTGTCTCTTCCCCATCTTTTCAAGAAGACCCATGGGTAGAGTGGCCACCCATCTCAGGTCACCTAGTGTTGGGTAGGAACCAGGAGGAAGGGGAAACAGGTGAAGAGGTGAGAGAGATTTGGTACAGATATAATTACCAGTCAATTAAAGGGGGGTAAAAAAGAAAGAAAGAGAGAGAGAGAGAGAGAGAGAGAGAGAGAGAGAGAGAAAGAAAGAAAGAAAGAAAGAAAGAAAGAAAGAAAGAAAGAAAGAAAGAAAGAAAGAAAGAAAGAAAGAAAGAGAAAGAAAGAAAGAAAGAAAACCACAACCTGAAGAGATGGCTCAACTGTACAAATGAACAAC